>JAFELO010002044.1:114326-151998 GCA_017140195.1 Eumaeus atala
TGTGAACAAGATATTCAGTACGAGTTCACACCGAGCTACAATTCATACTGCTCGCCGCGGTGCCTGTGTGTCTAGTGTACAAGATATTCAGCACGAGTGCACGCCGAGCTTCAACTCACACTGCACGCCTCGGTGCCTGTGTGTCTAGTGTACAAGATATTCAGCAGGAGTCCACGCCGAGCTGCGACTCATACTGAGCGGTGCGGCGCCTTTGTGTCAAGTGTACAAGATATTCAGCACGGGTTTACACCGAGCTGCGACTCATACTGAGCGGCGCAGGGACTGTGTGTCAAGTGTACAAGATATTCAGCACGGGTTCACAGCGCGCTGCGACTCATACTGAGCGGCGCGGCGCCTTTGTGTCAAGTGTACAAGATATTCAGCACGGGTTCACACCGAGCTGCGACTCATACTGAGCGGCGCGGCGCCTTTGTGTCAAGTGTACAAGATATTCATCAGGAGTCCACTCCGAGCTGTGACTCATACTGATCGCCGCGGTGCCTGCGTGTCAATTTTACAAGATATTCAGTACGAATTCACGCCGAGCTGTAACTCATACTGAGCGGCGCGGCGCCTGCGTGTCAAGTGTACAAGTAACACGTTAATTATATATACATATAATGAAATAATAATACTTATGGTGACATCGCGGATACAGTGCCTAGTAGATGTTGTACGTTTTGTTTCTGAAGTTAAATATTTAATCGTAGAGTAATCGTAACGAATTTAGTTCCGCGCTTGCGATAAGGTGTATCAAGTGTAATACAAGCTTTTATCTAGTGAAATTTTTCAGTAAAAATCGGCAAAACAGTTAAATTTTAAATTAGATGATAGAACCACTGGAACCTTCCCGATATTGGAGCCTGATCCGATTAAACTATTGAAATAGCCTAACAAGTGATATTCAAATATAATTTTTGTGTCGTGTGGGGCAGAGTTGCCGAGTGAGTGAGACCATAACTTATGGTATATACGTTATCACCTTAAAAGTACCATAATTAAGTAAGCGCCATCTCTTGGTGTGAACTTGTACGACTTAAGTTGTTCGTTCAATAAACTCACAACCGCCATAAACTGTAAATAATAAGAAAATGCGTAGCGTGCGGAAAATTTCTCTCCCCGCTCCGGCGGCACTCTTCCATAAAGACTTTATTGGAATTCCTGATGTCACACATGTCTCCAAGACTGGTCTTGCCCAGAGTACAAGAAAAAAATAAAAAAGGCGACAATAGCACAACCCCTATCAGATCGATTTGCGCTATCACAGCCTATGTGCGTGAAACCGAGCCAATTTCTCCCTCCTCGGCGGATATGACATTCAGGACATGCATCGGGAGCTCGCGGAGTTTATGTAGGAGCTGCGACAGTAACTCAAGGAGATGGCTGATCTCCTAATCATCTAACGCACTGATAACTTACAGCGAGAGTGTCGATCGCTTTGAGAGTAGACTTGTAGCTGTAGAACGTTGGTCAGAGTCACCGGCCAAAATGGCTGAACTGGAAAATACCGTTTATTAGCTTAAGAGTGAGCTGAATGACAGAGAGCAGGAGGCGCTACTCACGGACTTAGACATTGGTAACATTCCAGAAATAAAAGGTCAAAACATTATCCACACAGTTCCCGTTTTGGCCTCGAAGTTGGGGTTGGAGCTGGGGCCCCCCGACGTTGTATTCGCTGAGCTTGTTGCGATTAGCTCGCTGTCATCTGCACGAGGAGCTGCTTGCCGCGGCCCGGGTGCGCCGCACGCTCACCAGCGCTGACGTGGGCGCCGATGGCACCCCACGCCGTGTATACGTTAACGAGAGAATCAAATACTTCCGAGAGTTCGCGAGGAGTGCCGCAAGTTACACTGGGGATATTCGTGGACAAAACGTGGACGTATTTTTGCGATACAGAGCAATGGCACACAGGCCTACGCTATACGCACAGAGGCTGCTATACACCGGGTTTTTGGAACAGCCCAAATTCGCTAAAATATTATGTTAAATACCATATCATTTAAGTGCCTCAGTAAAAAACTGCTATTTAGTTATAAGCTATTTAAGTGTGTGTCAATCCTAAATATTACTATTTGTGAAATGTTGATCGGATTATTATTAGGATGTGAATATACTCACCACCACTCAAAATTTGAAATAATTATGAACTGTAATTTCACACACATCAAGCCTTTTAACGGTGGGCTCCTTGTACAATATTATATCAATTTATATTCCCTGCATTATATGACTGAATTGAAGAATTGCTCCACTCATTACTTTGACTATTTCATGTTATTTTTTATCACTACTACACAAATAGCTATTATTTTACAATCACACAGCCATCCCACACTTACTTTACTATGTGCACAATGAATGAGTTAATAACACCAGAAAACAGATTACTTATCCAATTTACTACAAATAGCTGGAAATATTTGTATCGGTGTTTTTGTGCTTTAGGAATACTAACGGGGATATCTATGATTGTGATAAAAATAAATAATTAAGATGACTGATCTCCTGAAGATCGGTTTGTTTAACGCAGGTTTCCTAGGTACAAACCACGACAGCCTTATAGCATCATTAGATCATCACAAAGTGGATGTCTTGGCAATCAACGAGACGTGGCTCAAGCACTGGAAGCCATCACTCCTATAGTGAATGTTTCTAGTATTACCAGTACCTACCCAGATGTATGGGAGATGGCAGTGGTGCAGCCCTTACTTAAAACTACAAATCCCACTGAACTCACAGACTTAAGGCCAATACGTATCGTGCTATTGCCTATCAAAGATGTTGGAGAAGTCAGTCTGTCTGTCTGAGCAAGTAACAACTTACCTATAAAAATAATATTTTAGCAGAGTCCTTCTACTTTTTAGCCCCCTCTTCTTAGTTTAGTCTAGTTGGTATTGCTACCCTTAATTGCCGTGTCCAACATTGGTCTGGAGGCCTACCCGGGTGCCCAGGTAAGATATAAATTTTTAACTATAAAATGGCATCTGTACATAGCCTTTTGGTGCAATAGATAGTCAATTATTTTAACGATGACAGTCGTTAACAAACTTGATGATTATTTGATTATATAAATGTGGCGCAATGTGTACAATACGTGCGCAATGAGCACGAGGCCCTAGCGACTATGTATTGAGGCTTAGCTTCAGTACGTGGTGGAGAGTATTAAGTACTGCGTAACCAAATGTGCTGTGGAGCCAGTCATCGATAATAATAGCATGCAGCTGCACGCAGTGGACTGGATGGAATGATTCACGGAACGCTTTGAATGTGTATCTATTATTGTCCATGGTATGTATTACCGTATGGTATATATTACATGGTACGTATTACTGCATGGTATGTGTTACATGGTATGCATTATCGCATGGTATGTATTACATAATACCGCCATAAAGTGACATCTTCAGTATCGCGTTTCGTTCAGTTTGTGAGTAGCCGGTGGCCCTTTGGAGAGGGGGAGGTCAACGCATCGGCATAGTAACTATGTGGATATTCATGGGCGACGGTAGTCGTAAGAAGGCTCCGATTTCTCGTTAGACGTGGCGTCTAATTACATAGCCGTGGAAGTGGAACCAGCGAAGTTCTTTCAACAATCCTCGTGGAAGTGTGTAAACGTAAAATAAAAATAGTATCACTGCCAGAAGCGCTAACATAAACCGAATGTAAACATAGTCGCGAGAATAATGTAATCATTAATAATTTAATATTCAACAAAATAATATATAATTCTGTGATTGTTGGTGCTATAAATTGCGTGAGTAAACCAAGAAAGCCAAGTCTCGTTTATAATGCGCATGCGCATGCAGCATATAACAATATACCAATATTACTGGACTGAAGGCATATAATCGTTCATGTTTCTTTGCTTCTTCTAGCTCTCTCATTATCTTCGTCCGTAAGTCGTAACTAGTAGATATTTCACTAATTATAAATAAAAATATTCGCTTCCCTACCCCTTCGGGGGATCAGTCCATATCGTAAAAAAATGTATATCCACATCATTACTTTAGAGATTGTGATTGATATATGTGTCAAATTTCGTTTATATTATTATGGTTTTGCGTAAAATAATAGGAAATGTACATACAAATTTCAGTTTATAATAATAGTAGAATATACATTAGGTATTGCCAGCCAGTGAAGTGCGTGTCGGGCTATACACCGAGGGTTCTGTATCGACTGGAAGACGAGGGACCATGCCAACTTAAACAAGTTGACAAATTTATGACGCATTCGCTCGTTTTGTATGCAAGTAGAAGCTGATAGAGAGCATTCACAAAGCGTTCTGTAACTACAAGTAGAAGATTGTAATGTTTTCTTTTCAGCATTATATTATCTCAATTCCTGCTTTTCCTAATTCTAGATCCACTGGAGTATCCTTTACACACAGCCGAACATACGTTACGTACCGGGAAGTAAAAAAATCTCATTTTTATTTATTTCTCATTTTACCTACACTTGCAAGTGCAATGATAATTTTGAAATAAAACCAGAGATAATGTACGAGGAGCGCAGTTAGTTAGCTCTGAACTGCACTTGGCTGTGACAGGCCAATGTTCGTCGAGTTACAGGCGTATTGTACAAGGGCTCCCAGAGCTTCGATGTTCCACCTCTATCAGCCTGTATTTGAGCCGCACTATGTATTACCCTTGTGCTACAATAAAATATAAACGTTTCCTGTTTTGTTAACGTTAAGCTATGTTTATGGTTATAATATGTAATTGCAATATATATACTGAAATGTTTCCTAGACCTATTAATATTATAAACGCAAAACTCCCAATGCATGTTTGCTATTATTTTACACGAAAACTATAGTAATAACATCAAGATATTTTCTAAACTTTCACTCTATATGAGACTCCACGATGTAGGAGAATATGTGAGTAGTGCACTGCAGAAAAGTGGGTGTAGGTTTACCTAGGTAATATATTTTTTCTAAATTAGCTACTTTATAATACGTACAAAGCATATGGATGGTAATAAATTTGCGCTACTATGGGTGACACTTTTGGTTCAGGCTGAATATAAGCACAATTATAGGTGAGAGGCTGCCTGGCACTGTCTACTGTCTGTCTGGGGTCTGCCTGAGCGGGAGGCTGAAGAGATGCGGCTTCTGATGTCTGAACACAAATAGTTGCCTGCGTCGGTGAAGGCTGTAGTGTACTGGTAATATACTACTGTTGTCTGTTTTGTCGAGTAGGACGGGGAGCAGGTGAGCTGCCTCTAAATTGACTGCAAATAGACACCAGCCAACAACAACTAGCAACTGTTTAATAACAAATCTATTAGTCACAAAAGCGTCAATTGTGATGTGCCTTGGCAGTGAGAGGTGCATCTCCGACCATGCTACCCTAATTTGGTTGCAATGTGGCCATGCTACACTACGCTTGTATAAAAATAAATTTAAACTCAGTATTTAAATTTATTTTTACACACACACACACACACACGCACGCACGCTCGCTCGCGCGCACGCACGCGCGCACGCACGCACGCACGCGCACACGCACGCGCACACGCACACGCACACGCACACGCACACGCAAACGCACACGCACACGCACACACACACACGCACACATATGCATGTTCATGCAAATACAAGCTGATAAAATATTTCATTTTTAAAGGGAAAACCAATCCAAGAGAAATGTGGTGTATGGTACATAAAGAAAGAGTCATTTCTGTACCTCTCAACACTACCTCTAACTGATGCTTCACTATCAGCATTGTTTAGGAAAACTTTTTGGTATTTTGCTACATCCAGTCCCACACAAAACGTTACGCGCCTCTCTCACCGGATTGGTGTCAGCACATAAACGCAACACTCCAAAAGCGACAATAAAGTATTCACTCCTTTTTCTCCTTCTATGTATTCTATTTCAGTCATTTCATAAACGACTTCAATATTTCAACCAGTAATTGGAAGTTCTCTCCACAACTGCAAAGCGAGAAGTTCGGAGAGGCAATGAACATTGCGGACTGCTCATTGGAGCAGTCCGCAATATTCATTATCACTTAGGTGCGATACAAGAAGCTCAATCCTTCGGTCTTTCCGTTATAATAAAGTAAATAGCGTCTTCTGACTACAGAATTAATTGATATATATTTCGAAGCTACTCCACACGTGAGACACGAGCAGAGCACAGTACAGTACTTGAGTATTCAAAGGAATACAAAAGGTTCTTCCTTCAGTTCATAGGGGCACTAAAAATGTACAGAAACTGTAAACTGTACAAAACGCTGTAGCATGCTCTCAACTATCATGCTAGAGACATCTCCCCGGTCGTGCCCGCTTGATTCATTTACAATGGAGCCATATAACACTACCACTTACAACTCTTAATTAATTTTTCATTTTAGCGTTACTCAACAGTTATACATAGTTACACAAATTTATGTGTCATTGTCATAAATATTGTAACAAATAAAAAAGTAATTTTATGACTGCAAATAACGCTTAATACTGTTACAGTGTGTCAGTATAATACAAAAATATAAAACAATAAAAAATGTAAACGCCTATTAGAAGTGGTCTCCATTGGCATTGGCTGCAATACAGTACTCCATGTGTTGAGGTTCAATAGAATCACGCACCCTTTCCTGGGGGAAATTCTTCACAGCTACACTCATCTTATATACTGTTTTAAATCATGGCGTTTAGAGCAAGCTTTACTCCTTGAAATTGACCATAAATCATAATCCAGCTAAAGAAGATCGGGACTAAATGACGGCCAGTCTTTAGCTCTGATGAAATCCGAGACGTTCGCTTCCAACCAAAACTTCGTGTACCGAGCATGACCCGGCGCCGAGTCTTGCTGGAACGACCATACATAGTTATTGGCATGGTTTCATTATGAGGCTTAATTACCTCCTAGAGAATGGTATCCTGATACACTTTGCCGATGTTTTGATACTATTGCACAAAAATATTGTTCAGTCACTCCTTTATAGCCAATACCACACACAGCACATGTTTCGTGTGAGTTCTGGCGGCCCATAGAATAGCAGGTGGGGACATACACTTCTGCATTATAGTAATGAGGATGGTTATGGTCCTTTTTGTGTAAAAATTTGAAGAACCAAATCGTGTTTATACGAGGAGCGTTACAATTTACGCCGAGACTTAAAATCGAAATTATTTAATAATTAACTTCAATTTAATTTCTGTTCTTGTTACTGTTGTTGTCTATTTATTATTTTATGCCAAAAGTATAAATAGACAACACAGTTTATTGTCGTTTAAATGTGTTTAAAAATTGAGCCGAATATACTATACTTACCTAAAGTACGACATAACCATGTCTGTAAAAGACTTGCGACAATATGAATTGATAGTAGAAGACGGGGTTACAACGACTTGTAAGATGGATTACTTTTGTTACAAAGAAAAAATAATAAATTGTATCATCTAGGACCAAAACAGCACAAACATATGTACGCTTATTACTATATAAATCACACAATATGATGCATATATGCGCCTAGTGAGTTGTTGCGAGCAGCTTGTGCCGCGCTTGTGGAGCTCATGTCCTAAACAAATAAACACAAAGAGCGTCGCATTACGTACGTAGTTAATTTTAATAAGCGATGAGATGAGCTCGGTAATATTTTTATAATTTATTTCATGTGGCATGGTCCCCTTCTATGGATGTTTATGGATGAGAAAATTTTTACCTACCGCAGGAACTATTACTCTGGCCATAGATACGGTTACAATTAAAAATAAAAGAATATTACATTTGAATTTGGATTCTGCCATTTTCATACGATTGTTCATTATGTTTTCTCATTTTGGTCCCAGTACATTGTGTAATGTTTTGCGATATTAAAATGGAGTGGGGTTATAAAATTATTTATTTTATAACCCCACTCCATTTTAAATATATAAATAGCTGTGACTGCATTACACAAAGTAGATGTGGGACAAAACCCCCACCATGGTTCCAGCCTTGTCGTGGCGGTTGGGCTTAGTAGCCTGGGGTGATCCGTCACCCATTGGGCGAATCCAATTGAACGGAGAAGGTGGCGGCTCTTTCTAACCCTTTATAAGAAGAGGGGACTAAAGAGCAAAATATGGGGGAGCCTTTGCACACGCAGCAAGGGCCGAGGAAGGGAACCTCATCCTAATGTAGTGTAAAAGTAGGTGGGGTTGTTCTGTGGTGCGGGACTACTCCATGACTCGCTGACTAACCGTTGAAGTGCCCTGATGTTTTATTGTTCCGGGACACCTCACCAAAGGCGGCACGGATGGCACTCGCGGTGGTTTTTGTGGGTATTCGGCACTATAATGTGCCACGAACCCCACACATCGCTGGACCCCGGCCAGGGCCGGTGGAGGCGCGTATTTACGCGTAGATAAGTAATATCTGGTACCACGTTGCATTGATGTGGAATTTGCTAGGCGGGGAGATACCACTCGCTCACATTAAGAGACAGCTAAGCTGTCACGTTTCGTGTAGTCTTTGGGTTCCCTGTGGTGCGGAATTACACCTGTATAGACCCAAAAACATTATGAATTGAGATATGCCCAATTTAAATTTCAGTCAATCAATACGTCAGACCTTTCTATATAAAGAGGAATAACATAAAATACAACGTACTTAGTAAAATTATGATGTGCTTTGGTTTTACACATGTACTAACCTTGTAACCGGTCCACCAGAAATATTTTAAGATTCTAATATGAAAATGGTCCAATATGAAAGATAATCTCACTTCGCTTTACTGCAGATTTTGCTTTATTTTATTGAATCGCGCCAACATAACGAAGATGCATTTGTGGACAACGTAACATACAATACAACGAAACAGGAAATGCGAAGAAAAATAAGTAGAATATACAGGTCATTCTTGAATATATTTTAAACACATTTTATCCGTTTTATCAACATCATTTTGTATCTATCAAAACAATTCTAAGTCCTATCCTTGTTATGTGCATTTTGGTTCTTCCCACTTAACGGTTCACTTATGATTAATTAAGTCAGATACAATAGTTGATAAGTTTCTAAAATAATTTGATTTGTTTCCTCCACCCTTTGTCGCCAAATATTTTCCAGAGATTTCATCCGAGTAGAATATAATTCAGGAATAGCTAATGCATTATTTTATTTTGCAAATGTAGGTTAAATAGCAACATAATATTGAAAAAAAAAAAGGAAACCTGTCTACTTAAAATATTCTCTTCTATTCTATTATTCATGACCACGTCGGCTTTTTTAAAAAACCCTCTAGTAGTTTTGCATTTGTAACATAAGTGGGATGATAGTTTAGCTAAGATAACATGACGACAGACGCGCTTCACATATTTTATCGCGTGACCTAATTACCACCGCTCTGCTCAGTTATCCGGTGAAATGTGGAAATACGATTATTCAACATTTATTATGTGAATTGCGTATGTATGAGTATACATAGAAATCATAATATAACAAATCATCAAACCGACTGCTAAACACTACACTTAAACTTAATTGCACATTTATCTAACATAATTTCGAAAAAAATCACGCCAGCTATGCGGCATCGCCTTCAAAGAAATATCATTTTTCATAATCATAATGTTAGATAAAATGTTCAATTTAATTATTTTTTTTAATTTTTTGTGTGGTGTTTTGAAGTCGATTGGATTATTTCGTTAAAAATTAATTAATTTTTTTCTTTATTGGTGACATCGCTTTATATGGGTGTAAAGTTCATATTAATACAAATTAAATAAACCCAAGCACGAGGTACCTGAAGTAAACCATGGAGGAGTTCCATCAAGTGTCCCTCATCTGCATCATCAAGTCGACATCAGTCTGCAAATAAACTTTTATGTTTGTAACACAGGAAGGCTGCGTTCGGTGGCGAGTCAAAATATGAGTACTGAATATAGTTGTGTAAACTAGATACGGAAGACTCACAACAGTTTCAAATGGTTTCAAACTAATTTATATATTTCGACCTCGTCATGTATGTAATGTTTGTCTCGCCAAATATACTGTATCTAAATAATAAAGTAATCATCGTGTTGCTTAGAAAAAATATACATAATTTTATACAAATCTACATATGGTTAAATGATTTTTTATCTAAGTTCGTATGAAACTCGATAGATTTAATTACGTCAAAAACTTTTGTACAATTAAATAATTAACTGCTTGGGATTGGTCAGGATGAATTAAAATCGCCCTCTGCTCATAATAGACGACGACGAGAGAGCACTAATAGACGACGGTGTCTCTAATGGTTCTTTAATTATAGAACTCAGTTCCTTACACGAAATACTGTACCCCGTAGGAATAAGGCGATACGGTCTGCTCTTGTATACCTGGATAATATTTTTTCTTGTGTTTGGTTTTATTTTTACAAGTTTCATATTTATTCTTTAATGTTAACACCACAAATTAACTGCTAATAATTTAAAAATTAAAATGCTATCGCGTTTTATGAGGTATGTGACTTTCTGGTGATCCATTGGCGTCGTTGTTAGCTAAGTTATACAAAACTAAAGGCATCCGTGTCGTAAAGTGTCTAATTATATACATTAATTCATAAACAAAATATATGCACTATATTCTAACACATTATAATTAACATTAAAACTTTATTTATCTGTTGAATAGAATATCTATATCTTACCAATTTTTACCTAAGTGATTTTGAAAGCGGTTCATCATAAAAGGAAAAAATCTAGAGGAAAACGGGTTGAATTTCTCGTGCATTTCATGTGTAGTGGGGACTAAAAGTAGAGCCATATTTTGAGTCTTTTACTAGGCATATTTATGTAAACCTTTAATATGAAATGTACTCGAGAAATCTAAAATAAAAAATAAATGGGTTATTCTTGGTCATATTTACAAGCTGTTCTCAAGAGTCTCTTGACGGATCGTCTCACCACATAGCTTGACGAATTTCAGCCACCGGAATAGGCTAAGTTTCGCAGAGTATTTAGCACCATGTGCCACATATTCAGGATAAGGCAAGTCGTACAAAATGCACATGGGTACGATCAGCCGCTGTGCCTTGCCTTTGTGGACCATGAAATCTGGGCTGTTCTGGAAGCTTTACAGCGATGTCAGGTCGATTGGCAATATGAAAAAGTACTGAGAGCATTATATGGCGCTGCTTTTATGCTCATTCGGGTTCCGGGAGCAATTGCATCAGGGGTGCGACAAATTTTAAACTGGGCAGAATGTGGTATAAATATTAACGGCGAGTACCTCTCACATCCTCGTTTCGCCAACGATATCGTTGTGTTGGCAGAATCGTTGCAGAGCCTGCAGTAAATATTGCACGGCCTAAATGAATGCTCCCGACATATTGGCGTTAGGATGAACTTGGACGAGACAAAGGTCAACGAACATGTTCCTTCTAGATCGGTCAACGTCAATGGTGCTTTTCTCGAATTCGTTGACGAATACGTTTACCTCGGACAAGTATGGCAATGAGGTATACATAACTTAGAGAAGAAAGTTGATGGAAGGATTCAGTTGGGTTGACCAGAAGATTCGTCACATTCTCAATGTCGCTTCTACCGCAGAGCTTGAAGTCAAAAGTCTCCAACAAATGGGTTCTCCCTGTAATGGCCTACAGAGCCGAAACATGGCCTCTTAATTTAGGACTTGTCCGCAAGTTTGTGGTGGCTCAGCGGGCTAATGAACGCACTATGTTGGGTGTTTCTTTGTCCGATAGAATTCGTGACGAAGACAGAAGACCGAAAATTAAAGTTTCCGATATCACGCGAAGAATAAGCTCGCTGAAGCAGCAATGGGCTGATCACATACTCTGAAGATCAGATGGCAGATGGTCAACTAAGGTCCTGTGGAACGAAGTGTTGGTCGACCATTTACCAGGTTGGAAGATGATCTCCGTGCAGGAGCTGGTTCGGGACGGATGCGAGTAGTAGGAGATAGGCCGCCTTGGCGTTCATTGAAAGAGGCCAATATCCAGAATTGGACCTATAAGGGCTGATGATGATGGTGGTGATGAGTTTGTATGTGCACCGTACCTTAGAGGTTATGTACGTAATAATATTATGTATCCGAAACTATTACTAATGTGGCGTACGAGCTATTATATATAGACTATTTCGTGTTAAACAAACGGAAAACACCGCTTTATGTTTAAACTGAGTGATTTATCGTTAACATGCACCTATATACGAGCTGATGAAACTAATGTCATTTACGTACTCGTAAGCCGATTAAAATGCAATAAAGTTGAACACTAGATGCAAGGTAATTGGATATGACGTGCTGAATAAACAAGCGTCTTAAGCGTACTATAAAGCTTATTATTATACATTTAGGTTTCAAACTTAATATCAAATTGAAATATCAAATAATAAGCAGGTAACTTTAAGAAAGATTCTCTTTGTTCTATCGAATGAAGACAGGCTAGTTTACAATAAATGTTACAATAAAAACTTCATTCGAACTCGATTTGACTAATTATTAGGTACTTATTTAAAAGAAGTCTAATCGTTTACACTTAAAACAGTATGCATAAAAAATTAAAACTGGAATACTTAACTTGGTGCTAATAATTTTATTTCTAAGGAACGTGTTAATATAATTTATACGTGTTAATATAATATAAACATGTGTCTTACTTTAGTATCGAAATGGGGTTAAAGAAATCCTTTAGAATTCGCACCGTACAAAATAATCCAAATTCTTTTATAATTATCATTACAATCCAGTCCACGTATTAAATTTAAGAGTAAGTATTTAGAGGTTTGGCATTATCAAATAAATTATCTTTTAGAACATATCGTACAGACTAGAGTAAGGGCTAAACGTAACTTCTACGCTTTTACCAACATTTCGAACTCAACATGGGGCCTGTCCTTTAAAACCCTTAAAAATAATATGCAAGTTGGCAGCATGTGCTGCCTTTCCAGTTTGGGTGGATAGGGTATCGTTATTATTTTAATGTAAAGTTTACCGTACCTTTAATATGGAGGCCTTGCTGGAGTAATGTCAGTTGATTTTGAAATCCTGCGCAGTGTCGGCGTGTACTACCCCTCCAGAAACCACTCTAGACCAGACCTTTAGACCACAGGACACGTGAATGAAATATATTTATGGTATAATTAATGTGGGCTGTATTCTTTGGGTTTTAGTGGTATATTCCTTAAAATAAATATATTTAAAGCGTTGAATGTGATGGATTTATGTGGATTATGAATAAAAATTGGAGATATGAACTAATAGTATATTATCCAATAGTACAGCGTAGAGGACTGTACTTGTGAGGGGCTGAATCAGATCCGAGGCGGATGGACCAGACCTGAGGGCGCCGGGTGAATGGTTGCGGCGTTCCCACTCTCGATGGGTGCAAGGCTATTAGGATAAGTTGGTCTCAGTCAACCTCCCGACGTATTGGCATCAGTCAGGTCAAGGTTACCGTACCTTGACGTCCGGAGGCGTGGTATGGTGGGCTGAATGCACGCGGTATCCCACGTTGAGCTGACCTCAGCTATTTAAACTAAATTGTTATATATGTGAGAAATGGGAATATTAAAATAAGATGTTTTGAGATTAGTAAGTGTAAACTTATTTTCCTGCCAACCTTTTGGTTTGGCGGGAAAATAAGTAGTACTTGTAAAAAAAAAAATACATATCTACGAGCGTGTATCCATGCATGTGTGTGCGTAGCTGCTGTGTGATATTCAGATATGCCGTCGTCTACTATGAACACACGACGCGGTAGGTGATAGTGTCCATCCGGTGTGAACAATGCCAACAATGGAATGTGATGAGGTATCCTGCACTCAGTGACGAAGTCACGCTCTATGTGATCCCGCAATTTGGATTTCGCGGTGAATGTAAACCAAAACGCCATTGTACTCCCGAAACAAATCAATTCCAAATGAACGTGAACAACATATCATGTGACTGAATAGAATCGCACTGAATAGTGTCGACTATCATACTGAGGTGCCTGAGCCTGTTAGCGCTGTCAGCAAGACATGTCTGTCTAGTCCTTATAGGACCCATCTGGACAGTGCAACAGGTTAAGGTTGGCATCTTATAATGTGTACGTACATATACAAGGGTACAAGAAACAAACCCCTAGGCTCAATCTGCATATTCCAAAATATTTGGGTTCACCGTGGGCTACGGGGCCCCACCAAGACACACAAGACAGGGCTTTAACCACAGTGGGCTGGTTAATTTGATTAGGTTAACAGCAATTTCAGATCGCGTTTATTATTATAATATCAGTTAATTCCAACTAGCCCAACAATTTTGAAAGTCAACAGGATTTCCAGAAATATTTTTTTATTTTATCTTAGCTTGCAATGACATAGGATTTCAAGAAATATATTATTATTATTCAATTTGGAATCACATAATAATGAATAAAAAATAAATAATTGTTTGTCTGTTATGCTTTCACAGTCAAGCCCCTGGACCAATTTTGAGTAAACTTTGCGGATATAATTAAAATCCCAGTATAAGCTACTTTTTTATCAAAAAACGGACCCGCGTGGGACTATAGTATGGCGAGAGAGATTGTGTACCGTACTGAACGCGGCTGAAACCGCGCGATTTAGCTAGTATACAATTGGATCAAACCCAGTGTGGGTTTGATCCAATTGTAACCACTGAGCCACCCACTGAGCAATGCAAGTCATCCCTACGTCAGGTTAATTTTGCACTCGAAGAAACATTTAGTGCTAATGACGCAGATAGAAGTGACCTCGATTACCTGAGGAGCTGGCGCGATGAATGATGAGCGCCCGTATGTGACACCATGATTCTGTACATAACATGAGACGGTGATGAATGCAGCGTGTGTTACAAACAATACGTAATTGTGTGTAGGTGTTGGGTGCAAGTGGGTATCACCACTAGCTGTCTGCGTGCAGTAACGGCTAAGAAAAAAATGGTTAGAAGTAAAGAGGCTCTGATTTCTCATTTGCCTCCCTATTCAAAAAAAAAAGATTGGTGATAGATAAACAGACAGCGGAGTCCTATTAATAGAGTATTTATCAGTATAGGGTTTTTACCAGTCCATAGTCCACAAGTGTTTGCGCACATACTTATGCACTATAATATACCCTGCCCAGTTGAGTTTACACGGCCGCCACATCTACAGATGTGATGGCGGCCGTAGGCGAAACAGGCTACGAGAAAATTATCTCACAATCCCCATGAAACTCGATAGTGTATTTGCCCCTTATCACGTTAATACATATTATTTTTGTGTTTGTTACTTTGGCGGTTATATCGAGCCTCTCTAAAATCTTCTATATAAAATTGAGTCAGATAGAACACATTAACAACATAAGTACAATACAGAAACAACTTATTAACGAGTTATCATTTTTGGGACGAAATGAGATATAATCAATACAGTAGGTGTACTCAGTAACAAACGGCGAATTGATTACAGGCCGTGAGCCGGCGATGAGCGGAGCATGTGCTGTGATAGAACTGACGGTCGACAGCTGTCAACGAACAAGGAGGCTACATTGGACTGAGAATAAATATTATAGTTTTGATAATTAGTAAGTAACTTTAGGTGTGGCACTTTTCTTTTCAATTGTTTTATCTAGATTTTAATTCGCCATATTCCCTGTTGGTAAACAGAAAAATAAATTAAATGCATCGGAACATGACGCCCGGCTTCGCCCGAGGAGAATGTGCTCCAGACTGTATCCTTATACACTAAATCTTTTCTCTAAAATCGCGTTATCCATGAGTAAAAACCTCAACAAAATCAGTTCAGTAAATTTTGAGAAAATAAGTCACATACCTGTGTCCTTTGGCCAGCAGTGGACGTCGTCCGGATTATAATGATGAATCGTATACAGACTGGCTGCCTTTGCAGACTTTGTTTTAGAATATGTATAGATGTACGGATTCATCAATATTCTACAGTAAACTAATTAAGTAGTACATTTACATAACAATTAGAAGGTTATTAAATAGATAAAGTTTGATCTGTCTTTCAGGAATCGTAGCCGTCGCCTTCATCTCCTGTGCTATACAAACCGGTATTGAGCTCTTCATTGAGTAAATATTTGCTTTGCCTTGGTCCAAGCAGCAGCTGGCTGAGCTCCTTTAAATTAAACACATCTTTACCTGTGTGAGTTAATAAACAAATGAATAACTCAGGGAAGTTACATATTTGAAGATAATTTACTTACAGAAGTTAATGACTTAACAACATATAAAGCCTATAAATAATAATAGTTTAATACCGTATATATGCATAAAATTTCTTAAACGCCTTCTTACGTAATAAGTGTCAAATAAATAAACAAATGTGATATTGCCTTAAAAAGTGGATATAGTCTTTAATGAAACCTAGTCTCGTCGCCCAACAAGCACTCATAGAAATCAGATGAAGCTGTATTGCGTTTCCGTTTGCTTCCACAGCATAGTTCAGACCCGAAAATGTAATCACCACATTCACGCTAAACTGAACACCGGATTATTTAAATATTTTGGAATTACCTAGGAATAATAAATTGTAATCTCGCAAATCATTAAAATCTTGAATGTCTCTGTTACATACGTGGGCTGTTCGACACATTTTTTTATTGACACCGCGTACCGCACATACATACACATAGCTACATTAGCTACGCACCGCTACCGTCGTTCAAAAGGGGATCTTCACTGAAAAAAACACGAAAGCCACCAGTTCCCCCTTTGGTGATGTGCTGTTGTTATTGATGTCACTGTTGTTAAGATGTCACTTTGCGACGATATTAAATGAGCGAGAGGTTCCATTGCATAAGAGGATGTAGTGTTATGTGTCATGCACTATCTCCTCCTTATGCAACATGGCACTACTTCCTCCTAACCAACAAAAACCATGGGGGTAACTAAAGTTCTCGAGGAGTAATCTCCAGTCGCGTGTTGGAGCTGACATACACAGTTATCTTCATTACTTTTAAAATGTGTTTAGTGTGAGTATTGCAGTCAAATCATGTCGATAGAACATTCAGGTCAGCGTAAATAAAACCATAAGCGATGAGCACGCCTTCACGTGTTCTTCTTGTAAGAGACCGCCCAGTCAAAAGTAGAGGCGAAGGCTCTAGGAGGCCATACGACCGCCGGGCTGTCGGTAGAGATAAGTTTCAGTCAATAATTGATCATAAAAAAATATTATGATATTGTGTTTAGAGTTCCGGATCGATTACTTGATGAATACACATTATTTTTATTTGTTCATAAAGTAATTCAATCATTATTTAAATATATGTTTTTACATTCATGACCGGTTTCAATATCTTGTCTCCTTACACCGCGGCTATGTATAATATTTTATATTCGCTCCAGTGGCAACTCTAAGTAATGTTAAACGTTTTCGCCAAACTCGGCGCCACTTCTGCACTTTAGCGATGACATGTTCAGTGAACATGTTCTATGTTCGATCATACATCAGTTAAAATTCAAAGAGGTTGGGTGTAAAAAGTAATTGTCCCCATTACCGACGGACGATGGTCAGTTTAGACATTAAATATCTATACTGATGTAATAAGGAGGAAATATTTTATGGATTGTTTGTTTATTTGTGTTGTAACATTTTAATGAAACTCATAGATCATTATGAAAGCTTCGATAATGTAATTAAAAGTGTGTAAAAAATATCGAAGTAAATCCATGCATCACTGCAGAAAATATTGACAAAAAGCTGTGCCGACAGACGTTCAATAATAAATATTAAACACTACTAAAGCTTACACTGAACCACAATTTGATATTATTATCTCAAACATTTACTAAGATCTTGAATAAGCTGAAAATGGCTGCTTCTAGAATTCTGTCCTACACCAAACAATACTAAGAACTATCTCCAATCCCTCCAACTTTCAAACGAAGAAAACCACATCTAAATAGATCACCTGCTCTTTGCGTTACTTTGCCAGAGGCAGACACACAGCCACAATTACACAGCAAACTCATAACACATACTGTTTCTCATTATGGGTACAAAATATAAAAATCAAAATACGAACGCGGCTCCGTGCTACAAGTATAGAGAGTACAGCCGTTCTTTATCCCGGGGACACATTATTATATTACGGACCGCGCAGTCATTGAGTCTGCAGAAGTTATTTCGAATTGTTATGCGGCAAACGAATCCATTTTATGAACACCGGAGCACTACTTTACCTCAGTCAGTGAATAACTGAGGGTGAAGTTGTTTGTATACTTGTGAGAGACTTTACGAGAATGGCTTTTCACAATATATCTCACGATAACAAAACTGCTCATACTGATTGTATCATGTTTTTGCTGTTTAGAGTGTATTACAAAAGTAGGGGTTGACGATTCCTTAAAAAACTGTCTTGTTTGTGAGTTTTAGTCACCCTTTAAATAGGAGGAAAGAAGAAAAACACCGCATCACGCTTTATATCAAAAAACACCGTTCACAATTAAATGGTGTGATTTTGCATGCATGCATAAAATGGTGCATAATAACGTTAAGACTATATAGTGTCCTATCTTGCAAAGTTAGTTCAGGTTCCAAAGCCCAGATCTACTTTAAACTTTTCGCTCTACATTATGCAATAGCTGTCCATTTTTACATAATACCCTAGGTTCTTAGAAAATGTATATTTTCCTTTGAAATATTTTAGACATTGATATAATGAGAGGCTTTAAAATGTAATACTAAGTTGCATATAACTCAGGGGAATCTCTGATGCTCTGCAGCAGATTTTTTTGATTGGCACGACTAGGCTGCTCGTTTACTCCTACATATAATAAAAACTTCGACTGAAATGATTTCTTCATAACATCCATAAACTTTTTATTGTCCCACTCCATTCGTACACAGAAATACATAAAACAAGAAGGCTAAACAACATAATTGAGCAAACCGTTTTGCGTCTTAACTAAGAAGTCATGCCGAGCAAGTTACATACCCCTGGACTTATTAAGAACTTATGTAATTTGTGATTCCGTCAGAGTATTTATACGGCGAAGAATAATGAGAATGCCTCTTCGTTTGTGAAGAGGCTCCGGTAATGTTGTTGAATGTTATTCTTTGGTTAGAACTCCGACATGAGCATTACCCGAGATGGAGAAATGAGGAAAGGGTTTGTTCACATTTTAATATACTCGACATCTCCCCTTTCTTTGTGCTATTTTATAACTTTTAACGACTTTTGCGTCACCCTGGGCTTAGTTTGAGGGCCAAAGAATACTGGGGGTATGCCCGAACACAGTCATTAGATTATTATTTGAAGAAAATAATATAGTTTCAGTTTGAGCTATAGAGTGCAATATGTACTATGGTGCTACCGTCCGCACCGTGATGACTCATGAGTGACACAGCTCACTGTATGTCGAGCAGAGCTGAGCGAGAGGATAGGTATTCACTTGAGGCACCCTCTATTTCTTGTTGATAGGTATTCACTTGAGGCACCCTCTATTTCTTGTTGATAGGTATTCACTTGAGGCACCCTCTATTTCTTGGCACCGCCTACCACAAATTACTACTTTCTATAACTAGACGTATCTACTCAGTATGCCCGTAAACACCATTAAAAAAAGTTAGATTGGAATTTGGTATCCGTCATTTTTATATGACTGTTCATTCTGTGATTGCATTACACAAAGTAAGTATGGAGCCAAATGCTGTATTAGGATCTCTCCATACACTTGGTGTTAGTCAAATGTTTGTGTACCGAGCTATAAATAGGTACTATGAGGCTTTCTCTGTTTGTGGCAGAGAAAGATCTGAATGTCCACGTAGAGTTCATACTGCGCTTTTTTTCAGAGGTAGTACCATGAAGCATTGGAGGAGGTGGTGCCGTGCATGGTGAATGACACTAAGCCATCCCATGCAACGGAATTGGGCAGGCACGACCGGGGAGGTACCTCTCGCTCACTTGATACCGCCGTAAAGTGACACCCTAGGTGTCACGTTTCGTGTGGTTTGTGAATAGCTGGTGGCCCATTGGGGCGAAGGGACGCGGAAAAGAGGACAACGCATTCGCATAATTAAGCTGTTGTTCATGGGTGTCAGTTGTCGTTGAAAGGCTCCGATTGCTCGTTAATAATACTATAAAAAAACGAGAAAGTTGGTCAAAGCAGTAAGGTAGGAATGCGAAGAAATCCTGTCCGAAAGCAAAAGATTTTACTTCGAGAAATTAAGATAGTACCTACAAACATGTCGCATATTTTAAAAGATCAAACAATCAAATACCAAAATCATGGTGTGGATCGAAGACAGGTACTCCAGCTGTCAAAGGCCCTACAGAGATACGAGAAGGTGAACGAATTTGTGTATCTAGGTTCCATGTTGAGTAGCGATGGCAGATGTTCTGAACTGAACCGTTATTATTATATATTGCCACGGCCAAGAACGCGAAGTCTAGCCTGGAAAATATCTGGAAAAACAGGAATATTCGCCGTATAACTAAGGTTGGACTTGTCCGGACTCTCGTGTTCTCATATACAGAAACCTGGTGCTTGAAAAGCCGTGAACGGAGTAAGATCGATGCGTTTGAAATGTAGTATTAGAGAAGGCTCCTTACGAATCCCGTGGACCGTCATGAGAACGAATGTCTCTATTTTAAGTGAGCTGAACGCGCTACAGGTTGTGCTCCAATAAGATGGTTTGACCAAATTAGAGAGGCTTGTTACAATATTTATTAAGCTTTACAGGTACATATATATATATATGTACCTGTAAAGCTTCTGAAACGTCGGGCTAGAGAAATAAATATTATATAAAATCCGTAAAAGTTGTTTTATTGTAATGTCTATAATTATTATTTTTATGTAAAGCTTTCCGTACCTTTAGTAGAGAGACCCTACCAGTTCTAGCTGGAGTATTACCAATTGGCCTTAAAATCCAACGCCATCCCGCCCTGTATTTCCAAGCTAGAAACTTCTCTAGTACACGCTTTTTTAAGACCACAATACAGACCGACGACAATTAACTCTCTAACCCAGATGACGTTACCACTCCAAACTCACTCAATAAATGGCAGACACGATGGACTGACATAAATTCCCTTGCGTACAGGAGCGACTAACGAAACACTGGTCGGGAGAAGATCATGGCATTGCACTGTTTCTTACGAGTCCCAACAAGTTTAGAAGCAACTTATTTAGTTCCAAACAAGCAGCATCACCCCTTTGTGACTGTAGAGGCTGAGGATTATGAACAAACCGCACACCAAATACTGTGGGAGTGTCGTCTTTGTCAGAAGGAGCAAAATGTAAAATATATTACGGAGTTCTAAATGTTACGGATATTCTAAATGTTACGGAAGTAATTTACTATAGTGTTTGCTTTGATTGGGGAGGGAAACTGGAAACGCTTTGTATCCTGCTATTTTCTACTGATTAAATTCGTTTCGGGTCCCGAGACAATTTTTTTTCTTTCCTCAGGTTCCCTCCTATAATATAATATACATTCTCGAACTTGTGAAAGGTTGTCATCGCTGCATTGCAGTCAAATATCTGGCCAACATATCTGGGAGATTCCTCCCGCTCATAGATTACCGTGCTTGATGGCTGTACGGTCGCGTTTTATGTGGTATATGGGAGTCCGGCGGCCTCACTTGTGGTAACGTTGTACAGAGCATCTGCGAAAGTCAGATCAGTCATCCAGTCATTCAGTCTGCCATTTTAGAAAGATGTAGTGATATACTGCATAGGAGGAGGTAGTGCCATACATGGTGCGTGAAAAAATATCCTCCTATGCAACGGAATTGGGCAAGCACGACCGAGGAAGTACATCTCGCTCACTTGTTACTGCCGTAGAGTGTCGTTTCGTGCGGCTTGTAAGTGAGTTAGGGGAGAAGGTGAAGAGGAAGGCTAGGCAATGGCATAATTATGCTGATGTCCATGGGCGTCGGTTGTCGTTGGAAGGCTCCGACTGCTCGTTTATCCTCTCGTTATTTGGGTAAATAAATATAATATATATTTATTCACCCAAAAAAAGTCAATTTATTCATGTATGTCTTACACGGAGCCTGCTGAGTGCAAAGGTTCGTTTACGCCGGGCTGGTGGCGTTTTCCGTCTGGGGGATAACGAAGATTGTGACAATTCTGAGTTTTGTCGCTATAATTGGGGGCGAAAGCGTATTGTTTTGGCTTCGAAAGAATGGATTAGTTGATGTATCCAGGGGAACGTTATCTCGAGAATGCATTGTTACTAGTTACTGTTACTTTTAATATGGCGTTAATATTATTGAACACATATTGGAATCGACAAAATGAAATGTAACAAAAGCCGATTAAAAGATACAAAATATGTTATAGTTCGTGTAACATTTAAGTTGTGAGTACCTAAGGATAGGTCGAGGCTTATCCGCCCCTCGGAGCCCCGAATCGAACGTCTGCATACACTGTCCTACCTTCATACGATAGAAAAAAAATAAGAATGAATGTTAGCACTTACCGGTTAACATCCTTATTATAACGTAATTTTTTTTATAAAAGACTTACATTAAACACCGCACTACACTGTTACCTGGTTATTTATCTAATGTATACCTGGTTATAATATTAAATCTAAATAAATTCCTGGGGCGCGCGTCAAACGTGTATCTCACTGTGACTGCCGCCGGCGAACGTGTCATACGTGTATGTCACTGTGACTACCGCCGGCGAACGTGTCATACGTGTATGTCACTGTGACTGCCGCCGGCGAACGTGTCATACGTGTATGTCACTGTGACTGCCGCCGGCGAACGTGTCATACGTGTATGTCACTGTGACTGTGACGTCACGTTTGAAGTCTTATGATGATGACTTCAGACGTGTCGTTCTCCTTCCCTCCTCCCCACCAACAGTGCAAAGGCAACTCTGAAGTTTTTTATTACGGTAGCAGACGACCAGTAGTCGGAGTTGTTCGATGAGTAATTCAAATGATTTGATTTATTTAAAAATAACACACTTTCTTTAGGAAAACGAGTGTTCAAATACATTATCCTTCTAGAAAATATTCAATTAACTTTTCAAACGTATTTAAAGTAACATGTTAGGACATCAATAAATAAATAATCTTTATATACTTTTTCCACAATTAATTTATTTTTCAATTTTCATTTACGACCGGCTGCTGCTTATCATCATCAGGTAATGATGATGATATCTCTGGTTGTTGTGATGGCGGTCTTAAATTTCATCACATGACCATGATACATAAAATTAAGGAACTCAACCTAATTCTGTCAGATACATTTCACGTTAGCGATACAAAAAAGTAAATTCAGCGTTGGGCTTAATAAAAAAATATATAATGTGCAGATATCATTCCATTACCACTGGGATCGAAGTATGACGTGCAGAAATCGTCCCATAATCAACAACAACATTAACACACCAACATGCCATTTCCCTAACGGGTAGGCAGAGGGAATGAAGCACCAGATGTCACGATCTTTACATACCTGCCTTGCCTCCTCCACTTTCATAACTCTCTTGAAACAAACACGTAGGTTGCGAAGATAATAATAATATCCCATAATCACTGGGATTAAAATTGGCTAACGCTATATTTCTGTAGGTAACTACTTACAAAATAACATGTCAGTCATTCCTCATCACTGGGCGTAAACTATTACGTTTCGGATCAAGCATTTGGCGAATAAAGTTGTTTTATTGCGTACATAAAGTAAGAAAGGGACTTGAGAATGTCCTGCACGTTGGGAACAGAGCCGGCGAGCAAACCCCTGTTGTGTCTCACTGCTTACAGCGAGAGGAGGCACTCTTTTACCCCCTTACACTAGCATCCCTTACCTGAAGCCATTTTATTATGGTTCTTCTTTGGAAGCCAGCGCTCTGCTCTCTCCCAGTATGTAATTCGTCTCATCGTAGCATGTACTACGTGAAGATGAGGCCACTGGTCACATACTGCTGCGTGAAGTATATCGATATCGTGCCATTGACTATGTTGTGTTCGATCAATCATCGACACCTGATATAAACGGAGAATGATTTCGGAAAGACGGGGGTCTGAATCACCCTGACGGCACCCCTCAAGCGGTCACCACAGGAGCGAGGTCCTTGGTGTTCTCGGTCTGCTTTCACATGCACCCGGTCCACCACGCTTGTCACCAATGTGATGCCTACCAGATATCGCATTTTATCCCTGAAGACCAAACAAATTTTTAGAGCGAAAAGAGGCAGAATTAGTTTGACCTGCAATCAGTGTGAACAGGTACACTGTTCCCGCCAAACCGAACGGTTGGCAGGACGTAGGTGTCACACCACTAGGATGACAGACGACACTTTAGTTCCGTCAGCGCACAGAAACAGAACCACTTGCCTCCGAAAGAACATCTTATTTTAATGTTCTCACTGCGCATATATCTCCGCTCAAAACATTCAGTATGATAGCCTCAGTATGTGTTGTGACAGTTTTTATTAAAATAAAAGGAATTACCAAGAGAAGGCGGTAAGGGGCTATTAAGGTTTAGTTAAACTTTTCGATACATTTATTCAATCGTTGTCTTTCCACAGTCACAATTCAAATCAAACTTAAAGTAGTACAAGAACAACGATTGAATTAGAACAGTTTTTGATATTTGTTAGTAAAGAGTGAAAGTATGAAGTCTTATCTGGTAGTTGTCCGAGATTCCCGGCTGCAACTTGGATGGTCATTTATATATATTGTTATTGTTCCATAACCACTAGTTTTCTCGGATTTTCCTTAATTCCTTTTATTCAGTATTAGTTGAATAATAGTTGAAGAATATAGTGTTTAATAAACAAAAAGAAAAAGTTAAAAGGAGTAGAGCTCTCAAAAGGAACACACAATCTATAAAATTCAGTTCCATTCTCTGATGCTTCATGAGCCAACTAAAATTATAAAAAAAATAAACTCATTATTACGATTAAATAGAATTTAACATTAAACTTTCACACGTGGCATATACTCGTAGTATTTAAACTAAAACATTATTGATATGGTCTATCACATTAGTAGCCATACAGACCGTATTATTACTATTATTACAACGTACACACAAGAGAAAAAGAGTGAAATTTCTTCAACACAGAGAACATTAAGCCTTACAGTCAAAGATGACAGATATACTTTTTTATACAATATTTGAGTTTCAAAACATAATTGTTACAGTGTGAGGTACATTTTAGGGTTAAATAGCCGAGATCAACTCAACGTGGGATACATCCCACGTCC
The DNA here is from genome assembly GCA_017140195.1 of Eumaeus atala. NCBI lineage: Eukaryota > Metazoa > Arthropoda > Insecta > Lepidoptera > Lycaenidae > Eumaeus > Eumaeus atala. The sequence continues at coordinate 139,452 of JAFELO010002044.1, forward strand.
AGCCCACCATAGTACGCCTTCAGAAGATAAGGTCAGTAAATCAACTTATCCCATTCATAACTTCCACTCACCAAGATTGGGACCGCCGCACCCAGTTCATCCGGCGCTTTCACATATACTTATGAGGCGTATGAGTACGAGAACATCTTATATGATTTTAATCTCGAATATACTGATATATAGAGTAAATAAATAAAAATATAAAAGGCGCGATAGAGAAAAAACGAGATTCAAAAACATTATTCTTTTATTTAGGCGGTGTGTATGATATTTTCTTGGAACACACCCATTAGGTCATGTACGAGATTAAATCGACGTAACCAGAACTCAATGAACGACAGTTTTTGGTATTGACCTATCCCGATTAGCGGAAATAGCTTTCCTTGCACGTACACAATTGTACAGCGGTAGGACTAGGGACTCCCGCCCAAAAAGTCCTGGATCCTTCAAATATAAATGGGTTGGTGAAGCACAAAACCAATTCTAAATATACGATTATAAATGTGTAATTAAGTCAACTTCGTGCGGATGGCGCCGTGCGGCCGTACCACAGTAAGTGTACTCATGGTATGTATCGACAGCAAACTCATTGCTGGCGGGCTGGCCGCTTAGCGTTGCAAAGAACTTAAATTACATACACACACACACACACACATACACACCACTTTCCGGTGAAAGTTTTAATTACCACAGCCGGTATATGTTATGTGTTTTGAACTTAATATGGACACTTAGAGCCATTCTCGAGATCCACGCAAGCAAAATATACAAAAATTGCTATAATATTATTATTTGTTTGATAAACTAGCGCATATAAAAGAGGGGACCATTACTTTGTGGATACTATTCCTGTGTCGACGAAATCTGGCAGCGAGCCCACTTCAGTCTCGGTTACAAAGTACGGAGCTACATATCAGAATTGGATTCATCTTTCGTACGGTAAATTAAACCGATCGAAGTACCTACTAAATCACTTTAATAAGTTAAAAGTGATGTTCAATGAGAAAAAAGGTTGAGTAAAATATTACTAGCCATGAAATGATAATATGACAATACCCATGAACATTGTGAGTAAATATACCAACACACTTTAGGCCAGCGTAGGTGAGCACAGTTCTAAAAGCGTTTGTAAGTGGACGGGCCATCCAATTACCCGCGCACAATAACATGTCCCGCGGTGGCTAGTGTCCATAGTGCCAGTTGCCGTAACCAAAGTTCGGCTAGAAGGACGATACAATTACTTGTGTAAACAAGCAAGAGTGCTAAAGTATATAAGGGATGTGTGACACGGCAGACGCGCTCCGCATCGCATACAAATGCTACGCGGGGCGGCACGTTCTTTGCTACGGCATTAAAGAATTACGTTACACTTGTATTTAAATAATATAGTGCCTTTTATTGCTCTGTGCTTTAATCCTTAAAAGCGAACATGAGACTGAAGTGAAAGAGTGGATTGTACAGCCGAGTTGTACCGGCACGACGTTGAGGTTCCTCTCGCTTACATAATACCTATATGCTATAAATGTTATCAAATCTGTTTAGATCAACAAATATACCTTTATTTTCATTTTTGCGATTCCTTTAGTTTCTAAAAGTATTCCTTTTGCTGACTGAAGTTCTTTCAGATTCAAGTCAAACAAGTCCCCCATCCCCTCCTCGGTCATGATCCTCTGTGATGATGATGGCCATGAACCTAACGTTCACGTCAGCGCCGAGCCCATTTTGGATACCGCGCGAGCTGCACCTGACGTCAGACTCGGCGGAGGAGGGAAATCTCAGTCCCTCTCGCCATGATTTTGATAGTTAAAAACTTCTCCAGTCTGCGGGAGAGAGGGCGGGCGGTCCCTCTTTTGACCCCAAGCCTGGTCTCGTCGCCAGACAAGCACTCATAGCTCCCCGATAAAGCTGTATTTGATTTCTCTTCGCGTCCACAACATACGTTCAGGTCCGAAAAAAAAAGAAGCATTCTTTTTCATGGACACACGTGATATGTACGTAGAACTTGCCGACAAATTAAAGGGCACAAAACATTAGCACTAAGTGTTGTTTTATTTTTATTTGTAACAAAACTAAACATAACACCTCAAGACAACACGATACTTAAGTACTTTTTACGTTGATCAGAACAAACAAATAATAATAAATCTTGAAGTAACATTATTTTATGTGTAACATAAGCGTAATTTTAAGTGTAGATATAGATTTGACAACATAAAATTACTTTTCGTCTAAAAAATATTTGTAAACCAAAGTTAATATGTACAATGAGCATACATATACATATGTACATGTTAAAGAATTCTCAGGTATTTCAGGTTAGTACCAGGCTTTTTATGTTTCAGCTCTACCGCAGCGGCATTTTTAAAACTTTTACGGCGAGCGTCAACTAAAAGTTTTCACACTCGGGACTCAAATTGCTAACCGATTTAGTTTCACTAAACGGAATAGTATAACATCGTGTGAGCGCAGTGTGCATGTGTATACACCGCACAGACACACAATAGCTGTGGCCCTTGGTTACGCCCGTGTAACATATATTCAATTTCAAAAAACCGATAATAATTTTTTGAAAGGACCGAACTTGTTATAAGTGAAGACAAAAGTCTTCTACCAGTGCGTGCTCCGCGTGATGGTGGCATTAGGCAGAAAACTAAAGAATAAGCTCACAGAAGTGGCCATTGCCACTTCAGATAGTAGTGTGTGACCTGCCTATTGGCTGATCACACACTCAGAAGATCGGATGGCAGATGGGCCACTAAGGTTCTGGAGTGGCGGCCGCGTTTAGGAAAACGAAGTGTTTGTTGGTCGACCGTTCACCAAGTGGTGATCTCCGTGCAGTAGCAGGTCCGGGGTGGACGCGAGTAGCAGGTCGTCATTGAAAGAGGCCTATGTCCAGCAGTGGACCTATAAGGGCTGATAATGATGATGATAATCCACACCCATAATGACCCTCACCGGGCTATGACTGAGTTGATTTTTTCCATCTATTCGTGTAGTATGGTAAAAAGGTGTAGACTTTAGTAACTTTATTTTACAAAATTATACTGCATAGTCTCCGAGTAAAACGTCTGTGATATACGGACGGACGGACAGATGGATAAACTATCAAACTTCAGTTTTTCTTCAAATGGTAACGGAACCCTAAAACTGTCTGTAAGTCATAACAGCAGATTAACCTCATTTTATCCAAGATCGGATGAATCAAGTGTAGGGACACCATTCTGTGTTAGTACCTATGTAATAACTATGAAGCCAGTCACTAATAAACTGTGTACCGCGTTGAGGATACGTCAATCTACTCCGCTTACCCTTCTGGTGTACGGCTGTTGGTTTATACCGGTGGATCAATCATCGTCAGTCACATATACGAGGGGTGATCGATAAGTATCCGACACGACAAAGAAAAACTTTAATAATCTACTTAAAACAATTTTATTTTTCAACATTGTTTCCTTCTGCCTCGATGCATTTAGACTTCTTCGGCCACTTAACCATTTCTTGAGATTCCGGAATAAGTGGAAGTCGCACGGTTAATAGGGGGGATACGGTAAAAATTCGAACCGCAATTCATGGAGTTTGGCAACTGCAACACTTGACGAGTGCACAGGTGCGTTGTCGTGGTGGAATAAAACTTTATTTTTGGCTAAATGGAGCCGTTCGTTTCGGATTTCATTACAAAAATTTTACAGCAAGCTAATATTGATATGCAAGCTTGCTGCAAAAATTTTGTGAAGAAATCCGAACGAAACGGCATAATTTAGCCATCATTTGTTTCTCCTCTTTGCAAATAATCCACTAAAATATCCCTTGAGCATCCCAAAAACAGTCGCCATCGCTTTGTCGGCCGACAAAACCGTTCTTGCTTTCTTCCGTGCAAGTTTTCCATTCTCAGTTCACTATTTAGATTGTCCTTTTGTTTGAAAAGTATAATGATATATCCATGTTTCATCTACTATCAAGTAACGCTGGAAAAACTCGTTAGTGTCACGCTTAAATAGCGCCAGACACCCCGACGAATCGTCCACTTGACGTTGCTTTTGGCTAAGAGTGAGCAAACGCGGCACCTATCGCGCGGAAAGCATGTTGATTCACAAACGATGATGTAAAATATAAAAACGCGTTCAGAAGAAATGCTTACCATCTCTGCTATTTGCCACAACTTTAAACGCCGATCATTCAAAACGATTTTTTGAATCTTTTTGATCTAGTCCGGATTCGTGACATTTGGACGGCCAAACCTGTTGGCGTCTTCACAGCTCTGTAACCCATATTTAAAATCAGTTACCCAGGTGTGAATAGTACTTAATGCAGGAGCAGTGTTACCTAAAACCCTAGCTACGCTCTAATCTGGGTTGCTGTTTTCCCCTTTAAAACATAAAATTTTATCACAGCACGAATTTCGTTTCTTTCTGATGTTGAGAAAATTTATGGCAGAGAAAGTTCTAGCTAGGTCCTCTTAGACAAATTCTATCACTTTGAATAAATTAAAATTTGGCATTCTATTTTCGAAGAGATGATGGAATATAATGTAATAAATTTCGTTTGCCTATCTTTTTTTTAAATTTCTTCATTTCAGACAGTTGTCAATCAGCACTAGTATATACCGCACGACATACGTATACTGGTGACCCAAATTGAACATTACGTACTTTTTTTTTTTGTTTGCTGAATTTGAGTGAAATATTTGACAATCAATCCTCAAGTTCCCACACGTGAGCAACACAGTTTAACATCTTTGCACTCAAAGGGTGACTCATCTAGAAGTGAAGACAATATGGCGCTGACGAGCATCATGGTGTCATCGAGGGTTCCAGATTTTTGGACGTACCAGCCACGATTGTGGTTCGTGCAGTACGAGGCTGCAGTGGAGAGTAAGTCACCATCTGAAGCACACAAATATCAGACTCTTATCTGAAACAAAGTTTAAAAAATTTTTAGTGCTAAAAGAAACCAAAAACCTTCCCACCTTCTGAGGCGGATGAGAGACTTGGCTAGGGGGAAATTTCCTGACCATACTCTACAAATAATGTGGAAAAATCACCTACCACCATCAGTACAAGCTGCATTGGCCTCCAGGGATACATGCGTGTTAGACTAATGAGCCTTGGTATTAGGCAAGGTCATGGAAGCAACAAGGCTTGTTGAAATAGCTGCCGCATCTTCCAGTGACACAGACCTAGCCACCGTTTTGCATAAATTAAATATAAAGAAGGCGGAGCTACGTCGGTGTCGTCGCCGACAGCTGGGTGCCAACACGTCGCGCAACTGCACGTCCTCCAGGCCGGCATCGAGAGGTAATAGGAAGTATCGGCGAAACCCTGAATTGTTGTGCTTTTACCACTATGGATACGGTGCGAAGGCTGTTAGATGCCTGTCACCGTATAACTGGAAGAAGGAGAAGTCAGTTACCACGGAAAACTATTATTCCATGAATGAGTTTTTTTCAGACAAGTTATGAGACTAACGACTATGTTAAATAATTAAACAAATATTATTAAATGTTACAATTTGAATTGTAATGAAGTTTGTTTCCCAATTAGTTTATAAGGGATTGCCATAATTGTGTCTACTTTAAAATAGATACATAATCAAAAGTTACTATTATATTATTGTTATTATTCTAAATTATTATTATATTACAATATTTGCTGACATCGTTGACATTGACATTATTGAAAATTAAATTCTAATATTATTATTATGCTTGCATCTATTTCCTAATCGTGAATTAATGTATATAATGCTTTGTTACTTGTAAAATACTACTGGACGGTGCTGTTTTTAATACATACCTAACCATTACAATATTTGTACGCCTCATTAGAGGCAAACATTGGTCAGTCACATGTTGTTCACTTCCATGTGATGTTATGTACATGTTTTGAGCAAATAAATGATTTGATTTGATGTTGCATTGAACAACAACAACATAGATTTTTATGCCTGTTTTCTACAGTCTATTCCATAGGCAGAAATGATACTTAAATGTTGTGCGAATGTTTCAAACCTTTTTCTACTTACTTTGCTATCTAATCCTTGGGTCGATTTATGCGGTGGTGCGTCCTGATTTGAATTAAAACTACCCTTACGGGCTTATGTTTATCAGGGTTCCGTGCCTGGAAACTAAAAATTAAGTCTTCCATTCATTACATACTAAAGGAGTGCAGGCGCAACTTATTTTTTAGGATCAGGTACATCAAATAACGCTCGTACCTCTCGTCGGTACATAACCCGCGGTTAGCGAGTCCAACTCTCGCGTAGCCGTTTTTTATCTTAGCACTTATCAGACTTGATATTTTTCTACACACACAGATGCTCTAATGGAACATACTTATCTCGACAATCCGTACGAGCAGTTCGAGAGAAAGTAGCCGGTGAGCCCACGCGCCGAAGTCAACCGTCATTTCTAACAACTCAAACATCAGTCTACCAAAATTTTCTTCGTGATCACACTCGTCACTTTATGTCAATTCGATGCTTGTAGAAAGGTCTACGTGTCGACTGCGATCCGATTCATCATTATGTAGATAGTTACTACTTGAATTCCTTAGAAGCATTAGTATAAAATTCTCATCTTAGTTTCAAATGAATGTCGAATACTCCATTCGATTAAATTTGTATAAAGTTAGGTATCAATAAAGCATCCGAAATTGATTACATGGAAGCTAATCCCGTGTGGTAAAATATAATATACTCACGTAAGCACTACGAGGCGTAGATCCTTAGAGTTGATTGAATCCGCATCAATGCTTTTGGGGTATTGTAACTTTTACATAAACCCATATCGTGATCATTATTTATTTTTAAAATACTGTAGAACCTGCATCTTTACCTCACTATATAAAAGTATATATCTAGCCTAGTTCTAGCCTCATGGAAATACTTGTACTCCGAAACTTCACGATCTCTTGAACTATAGCTACGGGGTTTGTTTACTTTGTATCGAATGCCACCTTATGATGAGGTTTTGCACTCAGTAGCCAATATGTAAGATAAATATAAACCGTACAAGATGTTTGTTTGAATTATCTTATCTAAAATATATATAAATCTTATCTATACTATATATTATTATTAGGTTTACGTAATTTATTTTTAAGATCCCGCAACACACGAAAATGTGTAGGTAATTCGAGCTTACTCATCGCGTGGTATCGGATAACATAGTTCTCTGCCTCATGACCTCGTTTTGAATTCCGCCGGACAGAGGAACACCTAACATAGCTCATTCAATAGCCCGTTCAGCCGCCACAACCTTGCGGACTAGTCCTAAATTAAGTGGCCATGTTTCGGCCCCGTCGTTCATCACGGGGAGAACGCATTGGTTAAACATATATGTTCGATTATCCACGATTTACATCAGGAGCAGCAGCATTTCTGTCTGCAAAAAAATATTATAAGTATTTCATAGAATTTACGAACCTTACAGCAACTGTCATTTTGTGGCGGTAATCGCGTGCCGAGAGGAACCTACATAGGGTTACTTTCAACTAAAATATATATATATATGTGTGTGTGTGTGTGTGTGTATGTTTGTGAGCATGTGTATGTGGGTATGTTGTATGTGTACTTTACTTGTGTTTGTGCCTGTGCGGCACACGCACCTGACATTTATATACCATATCCGACAGCCCAGCCCTACGATTTTCATTTGGAGATGAGAGTATAACAACTGCCAGGATGATCAGGTATAGCAAACAAATTAAGTTTTTGATAAACATAAACCGGTTTTAAAAGCAATCTAACTTTGAAAAATGTTATTTTTAATGTCGGTGCCTGCAACATGAGTTTCATTTGCCAGCCTGTGCAAGGGCCAAAATGTGTCGTTATTCTAATATCTTCTGGCAAATGCCGATCATTCAGGATCTAAAATCGTTTTCATTATATTAAACTCCCGCACGATGTTCCATACGTATAAACAAATGTGTGCAAGATGGATGCTATGTTTGAGAAACACGTCCTCCTGAGATCAAGTATCTTATGGAGATAGGACTCTCAAGAGGTCATGTTTCTCGAACATGGCATCCATCCGTCTGCGAGTCTCGCAGATGTAGCCGAGTGTGATCACGTCGGCAGATGGTGCACGCGATGGGTTTGACTCTAAGCCCGCTAGCAGCGCCTTGTGGTTCCTCCCGCGTACTCAGGTCTGATTGGTCGTAGTGAGATGGTACATCTTATACCACTATCATATAGCCGTTTTCGATACTCTTTTTTTGTTGTCGCAGGAGCTAACTTAGTGACTGGGTATAATATAATATATTACTTAATGAGTATAATAATCCCACAATATTAAATTGTATCTAATTATAGGTTTCTTGTATCCTTATTATTTTAATGGGAATAATTCATAAAATATTTATATCAGGATGAATTACCCGCTTGAGCTGGAATATTCGCTAAATTGCTCGCAGGACTGGCCTCCTACCCGGTGCATTGGTGAGTGGTCAAGGCTGCAGGGACAACTGGACCCAAGCAGCTTGTGATTTTAAGCTCGGGCGCTATCTTAATTACTATACACACATTAATATTGTAATGAGGTACAGTATTTTTTAACGAAAACGTTCACAAAACATAAAAAAATATAATTATTATATTTTACCCAACTCCCCGAGAAAGTGTATTCGAATCGTTAAAGAGAACCAAGTTACGTAGGGTATTCAACTTTATGAATGTTATAATTCGTATTAAAGCGATAGTGTTAACCAAGATTCCAATATTTATACACCCGACTACATTAAGAGTGCACCATTCACACGATATTATAACATGGATAGCAACTGAGTTCGACAATTCTCGTTTTATGAAATCGTATTTTTTTTGGATTTCGCGAAAACTTTTTTTTAAAATATAAATGTTTTTTTAGATATAACATGGAACCTGCAACAATTTGAAATTCTATTCAAACCATATCCCGCTACAAATTCGCAACCTTATTTTGTTGTTGCAGTAATGTGTAGACATTATGAATATATGAAACTTGTAACATGTTACGTGCAGTACAAAATTCAATAAACAGATTCAAATGTTGTCTCACTGAAGCGCATTCGTATCAAGTAAAACGGGGTTGAGTTGTTCATTTGCCACTAGTTATGTACACGATCATCAAGCTACTCATGACTAGCGAGTCTGGTAACACGCCTTTTTTTACTCGGGGAAACGCGTATACGCACCTTCACTGGCCCTGGGTAGGGCTCGCGGCACATTGTAGTGCCAAATACCCACAAAAACCACAGCGAGTGCCATAAGTGCCGCCTTCGCTGAGGTGCCCCGAAAAACAAATCATCAGGGCATCTCGACGGCTAGTCAGTCCTCAAAGGGTCCGGCTCCACCTCAACTGATGGGGTTGTCCATAAACTCAGATGACACGCTTATCATAAACACTATAACCAACATGTAGCAAGACCAACACTACATTTTAATATCGATATTCGAACGGATTTCACTCATTAAAAAACACATGACTAACGTAACTTTAGCTGAAACTTAGTACAAGAGAGGTCAGCGTAATAGTTTTTTCCTTTAAATTTACGCTCGATTGCTACATATTTTGCCGTACCGCACGCATTAACAGTAAACTCCAATAATGTCCTTCAGTCATGTCACGATATAAAATACAAACATTTGTATTAATGGTTAGTAGTTAGTACGTCTGACGTAATAAGGAACAGAAAATACTCGTTATCTTCAGAAGCTCCACTTTAATTTATACCCAAGCCAGTCATTAGGATCAGAGGTACCATTAGCGTTGAGTGTGAAAACATCTAACATTAAGATATTTTGAAAAAACTTGTTGCTGGTAAAAACGAACATATAACTAAAAATGTGAAAAAATATATACTTACATTTCTGCAGAAATAATATAACTATCCCGACAGATGTTGTTCAGTCACAAATTCAATTATTTGTCATGTGATAAAGTGTAATTCACGAGGCCGAAATTAAAACTTATAATATTTATATTTCTATGAATCAATGAACATTTGTCACATTTTGTGAAATATTATTGTGACCCCAGGACGGACTACTAGTGATCAATTAATACTGTGTGTGCTGTTTTTTAAGAACTAGACTCCAGTCGCGTGTAGAAGTTTACAAATTTCAATTCTCAGGTTTTCGTCAAACAGCAGAAACTCTATAAAATGAAATACCTTATTTTTTGGTGACGAAAGGAAATGCATTTACGCATGATGTCTGGTAGGCCCTCAGACTTATGTTGGGCCCGGCAAATGGGAAGTAATAGCAGCTAAACCCCTGCGGTCTTCAGCAGCTATTAATGGAGGGTCCCGGGTCTGCAGGCAACAGGACCCCACCAGCGACAGGCTGGCCTCGGCGAAAAGGCCAGTCTTTACCTCCTCGTTGACTGTCCGGCTACGCTATGACCAGTCCCCACGACGCCGTGTCTTAATGTTGTGGGCCGGGTTCTCATCCTAGCCCGACACGGAACACAGGGACACTACTGAAGGCACTGCAGATAGCGCCTCCTTTGTGCCCCATTCGTCGTCGGCGAGGGGGGCCGCGTTGGCAGCCTCCTTATTCACGCCTGTGGCGCATCCACCGCACAAGGGCCGGGCGCAAGGCAGCCGTAATATCTCTGCCGTACGGCTGCGTTGCCAGGTCCTCTCCCCACCTTTGCATTAACGCCATATGGCCAAACCGGCGGACCCGTAGATCTCGTCGCGCGTAGGGTTCAAGTCAGGTGCCCTCCTATCCGAGACACAAGAGTAACTCTCAGCAAGAACCTCCGACACGGGGTCGCCGGCTAAAGCCGTAGCTGCAGCCCATTATACCGTACCTCACCGCGACGACCCTCTGTGCAGAGCCCCTGTCCTGTCATACCGTAATTGTAAAAATGTGTTTGAGTCATAAATAATTAACGGATGAGAATATAATATATATAAATAAATAAAATGTGATAATAACAATATATATAATAGTAAATAAATATATATCCTATTTTTTTAATTATTATTATTATTACTTCTTGTTTTTTTTATTTATTATATATACAAATATTCAATATATATAATATAATTACAATTACTTTAATATGTATACAGATATAAACTATAAACTTAGTAATTATAGTTAATAAGTTGTTAAAAAATAATATATATTTAAGTAAGTAAACAGATACATATATAAGCTGAAAAGGAACGAAAATTAAGAACTGAAAATTAAGTGATATTAGAACTGCTTCCCGGAAGCAAAAATTTTGTCACCGAACGAAAAATCTGTCCTGATCCCTCAAGTTTCTTGATTCAATAATCAAGATAAATATCCAAGATAGGAAAATTTTACTTTTAAGTATGTAGGAGTCAATGGCTAGAAAATGATGTTAAAGAGAAGGTCAAGGATATGGGAGTTCCAGCGTAATCATATCGGAAACCAATTAAGTCTTCTGCGATTTTCGGAAGCCCGAAGGTAAAACAAATGCTCAGATTTTGCAGACACTCCAGAGAAGAGAGAAGATTTTCATTGAGATCACAGAAGCCGACATCAGTGTAACCTTTAATAGGCAATAGAAGTGATTATGCGAGAGATATTTTAGTATGAACGGGAAATCTTAAGACGTCTTGTAGAGCCTGCAGCACCGAAATTTTTCTTTTGTTAAGTCCTGTTTTTGCCTGCACTTGCAGTGAAAGAGATTGGTCCAAGCGGATGCCTAGATTATGGACTGACGTACTAAAAGGTATGATATTTATCCCAGCAGTAGTATTTGGTAGCTCATTCCAACTAATTTTGGAAATCAGTTGTCGGATTTTGGAATATATATAATAATTTTGGAAATCAGTCCTGAGAAGTCAGGATCTAAGTGTAGACAAAATCTTTTCTCCACTTTAATGTGCAGTCTGGTCACTATTGTATTTGTTGATAGAGTTTGAAAGCTAAAGCAAAAGGAATAGGGTATATGTTGTGAAATACATTTAATGAAAATAAAAATAGGAGAGCTGACAGCAGGCTAACTTACACACCGACAGAAATATTATTCCAAAATGTGTTATCTAGTTTTATGTACTTCCATGAAGAAGACTATGAAACCGGTCTATATATATATATATATATATATATATATATATATAAATTAATAGCTTTAAGTAGAATGTGGGGCGATATCCAAAGAAGGATCGAGGGTTCCGCTTTAAAATATCAGTAAGAGCGGGCGATCTCAATTATAGGAACTACCGTTACACGGCCACTGTTGTCGCAGCGAACAGTCTTCGAAGAAATATTCATTCTTTCGTCTTTTTAATAACGTAAGCAGAGAGTGGTGTAACACTGAATGAGAAATTTGGGACAGGAAATTAAGAAAAGCTTCAGAGTCAAATGAATTAGATGGGTTAGAAAAGTGGATCCAAATTTGGACAAATTGATGTTTTCGATTTACCAATGCATAATGTCTTTAAAATTTCCAAGTCTTAGCTTGATTGGCATTTTTTTAAAAGTAGTATCTCCACATTCACAATTCAGGTCAGTTTTTGATATTGGTTAGCATAAATTGAGGGTATGAAGTCTTATATGGTAGCTGTCCGAGACTCCCGGCTGCAAC
>JAFELO010002044.1:152040-169978 GCA_017140195.1 Eumaeus atala
CAAGAATATAGTTCTATCAGATCTTCATATTAGGCCTCAATTTAATAAGCATAAAGAAAAATTTAAAAGGAGTAGAGCTCTGAAAAGGAACACACAACCAATAAGATTCTCATTTCTTGGCTTGATGAGCCAACTAAAATCAGGCGGGATATAAACTTTGTTACAACTAAATAGAATTTAATATCTAAACAACAATATGAAACATGGCGTAGGCAAAAAATCATGAACTTAACTTTTTAATGAAATATTAATTCGTGCATTGTGATACGTATATGTAGGTACCCGGCAGAAGAGAAAAAGCTATTTAATTATAATTTGGCGTTGGCAGATAGCGTCGGCCATCGCAAATATATCCATCCTCGCCATCGCCAAAAGGAAAAAGAGTGACATTTCTTCAACACAGAGAACATTCAGCCTTACAGTCAAAGATCACAGATATGACTTTTTATAAAATATTTAAGTTTCAAAACACAATTGTTACAATAGTTTCAGCAGAAGTTAATTTTGTCCAGTCTGTTCTTTCAGCCTTCAACATAATTCAGTCCAGTTTTACTACCCTAAAGTAACGCTGCAAGAGAAATTTGCCCTACTTTTTTGATATTCGAAGTATTAATGTACATGAGGAGGTAGTGTCATGCATCGTACTTGACATGACATCCTCCTATGCAACGGAATTGGGCCGGCACGACCGGGGGAGTACCTCTCGCTCACAAAATACCGCTGTAAAGTGTCATCCTCAGTGTCGCGTTTCATGCGGTTTATGAGTAGCCGGTGGGCCATTGGTGGGGTACAGGAGAGCAACGCATCTGCGTAACAATCATGCTAATGTCCATGCTAGTCATCAAAAAGCGCTGGTTTCTCGTTTACCCCCTTATGTTATATTAAAAAAAAAATACTGACACACGCAGGGGGTGAATCGCTTCACCTAACCCCCACTGACCATGCGAGCCTGGCCCCTTTATATTGTTAAGTTTCACATGTGATATAACGTTCCAAGTCTAACTTAAATTTAAAAATTGTAGACCATGCGCGGGAGATAAATGGCTATTTTTGCAGAATGTATAGTCAGCAAAAATAGATGTCAAGCTTTACATGTTTTCCCAAGGCACCATTTCCATATCTATTACTTCCCTATCCATACCTTTATTCGTAAGGTTACGCATGTCGGAGGTCGATCATGAAAATAAATTATTGAATACAAGGTGCCCGGTTTTAATAGCTCAAAACAAAATATAGTAATCATTATGCAATAATTACGTAAATTTCTGCTCAGAGGTCTACGGCGCCAAAGCTGATTGTCTTGTGGCGAGGTCATGACGTCTAATACACTCGGGGTCATGAGCATTTCCGGTGTGATCACTGTCATTTTAATTTACGAATTATAACGATATTGTAGTAATTTAATGTTTTTTAGTAATTTTAAGTTAAAGAGTACTAAACGTCATAATTTTTATAATTGAATATCGTTTCTGATTCTGCCCTTGGCATGAACAACAGTGCGTTTGTTACATATTGTATAAACAGGCATTGGTAGTTAATAAAAAGACGACCTGTTCTTTTTTCCTCTTATGCTATTGTTAAGTCTCCGCTCCGCCTCGTTCTCTCGTCCCGGCTTATTTTATAAGGGCCCCACAACCACGACATGTCGTGACGAATTGTGGGAAATTACGAACGGCCATTGAATACGTTAACAGTTTAATTAAACACAAATAAGCTATAATAAGCGGCCTCATATCAATATTTAATGAAAACAACATGTCTGTATAATTTATCTTGTATAAAATGTATCATTCATAACATACATTCGCGCTCCATTTCTAAATACATTTGCGTTTATTCACAGTGACAAAAAACAGATTAAGCTTAGGCTTTGTTGGTTTACTGGTAATTTATTATCCGCCTATTTGGAAATAAATGGAGAATGGAAAAATGAGTGCAAAAACATTTTCACGGTTTTATTCGAATCTTGTCTCGAAAGTAAATTAGAAAACTCTTATCGTTGAATAATGGATTAACAGATGAATGATGAATTTATCATATATATTAATCTAGAACCAGTTATTACCAGGCCGCTCAGAAAGTGTTGTGAGGAAAAGGTTTTGTAGGACACAGGCTATATATAATAATTTATTGCGAAAATATAATTAATTTATAAGTCAAAAGATGTAACGTTCCAATTTTAAAATTTCTCTCATTTTTTCACAACTTATTTAATAATTTCGTTTGATACTGAAAAATGGATCTACGCCGGAAACATTTCGCGCTATGATTTTTCATGATTTCAAATGTCAACTGAAACCGGACTCAATCATACGACAAACTCCAAATTGCATTTATAAATGAAGGTCCTTTCAACCATAGACAACCGTGTATCGTTGAACGGTTGGCAATTAATTCAAGCGTGGCCGACTAACCTTGCGGGATGAAGAAAAAAGTTGTCGCTCCATAACAGCTGTTAGGGAAGAAAACGTGCTAACATTGGAAAAGAAAATGTTGAGGAATTACGTATCAGGAGATTCAGTACATTATGACGATTGGCTTGGGATGCGTTCAAGCGATTTTACAAGAACATCTTCGTGAGTGGTGCTTTCGCGTTGTGAGCAGAACGTCATCAATTCATAAAAACTGGTAGTATTTTACTGTGACATTACAGTTGAATTTGATGCAGACTCGTCTCCGGGTGCACCGCGCTCTAAACAAGGGACAGGGAGACAAACGATTGACTTCTTGGATAGCACGTCGCTCAAATTATTGTATCCTTACAGCCCGGACCAGGCACTGTGTGATTTATTACCTAAAAAATCATCATCTCAATTTTCGTCGCCAGGTGCCCTGTCAGCGTTCAAGTGGCACCTAAAATAGACGTCTGCGGCGGAATGGAAAAGGTGTTCCAATAACTCGTTGAGATGAATGCTGCCTTTTTACCCGACAAGATAAGGACAAGGCTTTCCCTTTTTTTGACTACTCTTTACCAACGGAAGGCTCACGCGCTGCATCTGAAGTTGGCCTTGCATGATCGTGGCGGAAGGAAGAGCTAGTTGGGCCATCATGATTAGGCGAAAACCTCTCTTTCTTCCAACACGTGTGGGTTGGAAGAAGAGCAGGAGAAGGCGGAGCTTTCGTGCACGGGACACGAAGCGAGGATGGAAACATCACGTCATTTCACAATTCCGAAATTTATAGGTGTTTCGGCATTACAGGTCAATCCCTCCGTGCTGGAGGTCCTTTAGGGGACTGTCGACTTACTGGCCGTCGCAGAGTACGACGATAAATAGTTCCGGATTATTTCACTAAGAGTAGCACTGTTGGCACTCGCGGTGATTTTTCTGGTTATAGATACGTCACTATAATGTGCCGCAATCCACTCACGTCCTGGCGCCGCTCGGGCGATTAATGCGTGTCCCTTCGTAACAAACAAAAACGAGCGGTCACGAAAAATATTTCTCGTGCATCGCTTTCAGTTTTTGCCTGTCAACTTGTCAACGACAAAAAAAATTAGATCAGGCACGTCAGAAAACTTACATTTTATTTATTGAAACTTGCCCTAAATTCACAGCAACCAAAAAAAGGGATTGTAGATATATTGACTTTACTCCACTATTACATACACTTATAAGAACAGAACCGCAGGGGGGTAGCACTCTGTATATATACATATATCCCTGATGCTGATGATGAAATGCTCACACGACAAGCACATAGAATACGTAATTGAGTTCTTTTATACTCATTGACCTAATCCTTGACTCTTACAATCCGCTAGGTGCGTATTGTTGTAGCTACTATTTCAGGTCGGTATTATGTGATAAGAAGGTACTCTCCGATCGTACCGGATCGTTTTGCCTGCTATAACGCATCGGTACAATGACTATGTGGATGTTCATGGGCTTCGGTAGTCGTAAGCCAGGGAGGTAAGCGATTACGGGGGAGATGGTAACCAACTACGAGCGAGACGTGTAGTTGGTTACCATCTCCCAACAACACGCCAGCGCTCGGCGAGCGGCGACGGTGACGTCAGAGCAGCCGCGAGCGCGGGTCATCTGTATACCGTTCTCTCAGCGCACTTTCGAACACTTTCGGGATAAATTCCTACACTCTGCGCGCGTGCGGCGTGATGCAGATTCAGCCGGCCTTAACATCGATGCTCACCCTCGCCGATTTTTTGTTAATGAGCGCCTGACACTATTAAACCGCCAACGATTGTACGCCACCTGCAATAAGGTGAAAGAAGCGGGTTGGTGATTGAGGTGATTAATGAGTTAAAACGGCACGTAGAGAAGTACATAACCGAGCACAGCACAATATTTTCTCGCGTGGCCTACACTGTCATAAGGCAGGAAAATTGTAATTGCATGTTACCTAATAACTATGATAAGGTCTTGAGCCAAACTTTAATAGACTTCGCCAATGAAAATAATTTATTTCAGCTCAACAACGTTTTCAATTGTGACGGTAGAATGTTAGACTTAATTTTTACTATTGTTAAGAACTGTTTGACTACTGAACCTCTGGATCTGATTAACAAATTGGACATCCTAATTGTATAAATAAAAAATAAATATATATTGAACGTACCATAATAAAATTGTAAATCATATTTGCTACCAAAAAAATATGTCAATTGTAACTTTTTTAAAGCGGATTATACCAGCATCAACTCTAACTATCTGTAGTAGATTGGACCGATAAAATATCCAATTGCGATGATGTTTAAGAAATGATTGGGTTCCTCGACGACACTTTTAACCTAGTCATTAATGTTTGTGTGACCAAGCGAAGGTTTGGTAGTTCCACCATGGTTCACTAAAAGTTTAATGAAACTAAAGTCGGAACGTGATAAATTGAGGCAAACATATAACAAATACAAAAATCCTGGAGATAAGTTTGAGTACGGCATTATTCGTGACCGCTACCAGAAACTGCAAAAAAAGTCACAGCGAAACAGAATCATATTAGGAAATGACATCCGCAATAATCGGAGGGCATTTTGACGACTCATAAAGGATAGGATAAAAGGACGCTCAACAATACCACCGCAAGTGTCTTATAACCAGGACATTGTGAGCTCTCCCCACCGTAGTTCAAGCCTTGTCGTGGCGGTGGGGCTTGGAGCCTGGGGTGAACCCAGGCGCAGCCAACTAAACCGAGGGGGATCTTTGCTCCCCTCTTACAAGAGGAGGGTGCTTAAAGATAAAGAGGAGGAATCGCTCTCGGTACCGCTCTTATAAGAAGAGGGGACCTAAGAGCAACAGGAGGTGGCGTTTTTCGGATGGGCACGGGGCAAGGGGCGAGGATGGGAACGTCACCTCATTGCACTGTCCCAAAGTCGGTGGGGTTGCCCTGGAGTGCTGGGTAAACCCATCCGTGGAGGTGGAGTTGGTCCCTTAGGAGGCTGACTAGCCTTCGAGGTGCCCTGATGATTGTTGTTCCGGGGCACCTCACCAAGGGTGGCACTGATGGCACTCGCGGTGGTTTATTTGGGTATTCAACATTATCATGTGCCGCGAGTCCCTCACACCACTTGACCCCACCCAGGGCCGGTGAAGGTGCGTAAATGCGTTTCCCCACGTCAACAAAAAAAAAAGGACAGTGTGAGCACTGGATCTGATATTGCAAATTGCTTCGAATTTCACTTTCCATCTGTATACACCCCAAAAACAGATTTAGCTCCCTTGCCAATCTCATTGGATCGGGTTGGATAACTTAGCAACATCCAAGTTTCCGAGGAAATTGTTCTTTTTCAACTGAGATCGCTTAACATCACAAAAGAGCCGGACCAGACGATATTCTACCCGTATTTGCTAAAAGATGCTCCGCAAACTTAGTGCTCCTTTTAGTCATAATTTTCAATCAGTCGCTCATCAGTGGTAAATACTGGAAAAAACACGTATAACACCCATCCACAAAAAGAGCGCTGTACATCTAATTGCGAGCTACCGGCCCATTTCTACCTTGTAACGCTTTTCGAAGGTCTTCGAATCGGTTATTAGTACTCTCGTAACGCTCCACATCGAGAGTAACATTGGGGATTTTCAACATGGATTCCGGAAAGGTCGATCGACTAAAAGGAATCCTTTGTCCTTCACCTCGTATCTGTCCCACATGGTCAACGCTAGGTTGCAAGTGGATGTGGTATACACAGGTTTTTCCAGCGCCTTTGACAAAGTCAGCCACTATCGGTTATTACAAAAACTGGCAGAAGTGTGGTATACACGGTTCATTGCTGCATTGGTTCCGCTCATACCTTGAAAGGAGGGCACATCTTGTAAGCGTGAATGGCAACGAATTCCACGTATACTACGTAGAGTCAGGTGTGCCTCAGGGCACACACTTAGGACCAGTACTGTTTTCCCTGTTCATTAGCGATATCTCGCTCGTTATCAGTCACAGCAATATCCCCCTTTTCGAATACGACTTAAAAATCTTTAGAATAGTGTCATCATATTCTGATGGCAAACTTTTGCAATATGACCTCAACAAATCAAGCCAGTGATGTACCAACAATGCATAATATGGTAATAAATCCCAAAATATGCTTTCATATAAAATTTACAAAAAAGAGGTCACCAATAAAGAGACAGAAAACTTAATTACAATGCTCACATAAATTCTATTGTAAAGAAATCTGCACTAATGATGGGATAATTTATACATTGCGCTCACATAAATTCAAAACAAAATTCCAAGGGTTTATAGCATAACACCAAAATGAATATGAGGGATATTCAACACATTAGTCCGGAGCCACCTCGAATACGCGAGGTCTATTTGGAATCCGTCTTATGCGGTATAATTACAGCGTATCCAAAGGCGCTGCGCTAGGCATGTAGCGGCATTTCGCACAGGAGTCCCGACGATGAGCGAATACAGTTTTGACGACCTTAACCCTTAACTACTCTCACGAATAAAATCGCTTAGCTGATCGCACGATTAATATTATTTTTATACAGGCAATCCACTACATTGAAAATAATTTCTTCAAACGGTATTTTTTGAGGAGTCACAACAAAATTTAAACCCAATTCCAAAACCTTCGTAGCATTACCAAAACATTGTTTTGACAGATTGATAACCGCACGTGATTGGTTAGATCTAGTGTCGATGGTTGACGTATTTTTCCGTTTAACGTTTGAACGTTCATTTAATTTTAAATTTTGTTTGTTTTTACACGTAAACACATTTAGATTAGACGCTTATTTAATGTATATATGCAATTACTGAAATCTAACGTTGTCAATACTGTCTGTATTTCGGTACTTACAAGTTTTATTTTCTGTTCAAACTCGTTTAAATCGGAACATTTTTGTTGGATTGTTGCTTTTAATAACTTTTTACTTGCCTGGTTTAAAATCTTAGCGCGAGGGAGCGCCCTCGTATATCATTTTTTGGTGAAATCTTGACACACGTAGGGATGAGATCATGGTCTCGGCATCTCTTCAAGAATATCAGTGATGTTAGAAATCTTGCGCGCTTTGTCATGAGATCCTCTAGGCATTATTTGGGGTTACCACTCTTACTAGTTCACATATTGATGTCTTAACTTTACGCGAATGTTAGTCATTACAATAAAACTACTATTACGGATTTTATCGCGGCTTATTAAATTATTTATGTAGCCCGACGTATCAGAAGCTTTACAGCAACCATGGTCACGGGTGGATTGAGATGACAGATTTCCTGATGTACCAAGTTTTTAAACGTACCCGAAGAATTACAATTTTAGTTGTTCCGGTTATCGCAAATAGTACTTATTATATCTTGCTGACCTGAGGTGTTATGTTTACTTTTTGATTTGTTCACCACTGGATCCCAAGCAGAGGGAAGAACCCAGCCATCTTCTCTATTGAAGTTGGCTTTGGTACATAGGATACCATGCTCATTGTTTATTGTAATCCAAAGAGGGAAACGGTTGGAATTTTGGTCCTGTTAGGCTATGAATGTCCGGATTATTTTTCTTCAGTGTTTCGACAAGAGTCAATTTATTTGATGGGTCTAACAAATCAGTGGCAAGTTGTGTACAACGAATAATTGGTATACAAGTGTACTTGTATACCAATTAACTTTGGTAATATTTCGGCCTCTACTTTTTATTGGTTGTACAAGACGTTTTACTATGTCGCTTGGGCTGTTAGATTCCTGGTAAGGGTCTGCTGATTGTTCGCCAGAATAAACTTCAAACCCCAACAAATAAAGAGTTTTTGAAACCTGGGGGATTTTTATTGTTTTCATTCAGCATACTTGACATATATACTTTGCCTGTGAATCGACCACGGAATGCAGTTAGTTGTTCGTCAATTGTTACATTCTCACTCAGGATATAAGCTTCTTTATGTTTTGTTAGCAACATAACACATAGCTCACGTATAGGGGCTACGTTGTCAGTCTTTTGACGCTCAGATCGGGTTGCTTTGTCGTCAAACCGGGGCGCACGTAATGAAATCGCTAATAGTTCATAGTTAAGTGAAATATCTCGACGCCACTACAATCAGGTGCCCAGAGATCTATATAGTTTAGATACGACGATCTCAGTAACTCAGCCATTATCAATAAAACTAAGAAAGCTTTCATTTGTTCAACATCTGTACTTTTTGCATCTCGGTCTCTTTGAAATTGGAATCTGATTTCTTCAATGTATTTATTTGTATTTGTAACCAGTAAATTTTAAATATCTTCGGTAAAAAATAAACAAAAGCATTCTATATCTATTTGTAGAGTCATCTTCTTCGTTGTACGGTGATTCGTTTGATATTTCCTCAATTTCACTAGCTGTGTCGTGTTCACTATGAAGGTCTTCCTCTGCTTCCGAATCTGAATCCGAATCCCCAACATCCCGTTCTTCATCAGGTACACCGAGTAGCCAATGTGCAATACGTTCGTCTCTTGCATCCATGTTTGATAACTGAGGAATAAAAAAGACCTATGTAATTAACATATTTGTACGAAAAATATAATAAAAATCTAAACCTGTAAAACGATAGAAACTATCATTCACTATAATATTTCATTCAAAGTTGTATTAATATCTAAATAAAACAATAGAATATAAAAAACTTACCTTTCTCAAAAAAGTACTCGCACGGGATCACGGCTCAGGAAAGCAGCGGCGTGGCCTTCACCTGCATCGGCCTAAACGGTACTAAAGTATGTCCTTTAGCGCATATTAAGAGGCTAGCGAGCGTTTGGGGAGGTTCCATCCGTTGAAAGTGCATTTTTTCCATAAGTGAAAGTGCGTTGACTCCATGCGATCAGTTAAGGGTTAAGAACTATATGATCTCCTCCTGCTGTTTAAAATAGTCAACGGTCGCATTTCTTGCTGCGAGTTGCTCCAATACTTGTCATTATCATTAACGTACAACATGCCTCGTGGGCCAATTACCAAGATTTTGCTCGGTCCTCCCTCTAGGACAAGATTGGGCTCACAAGCACCGATTACTAAAATTTTCAATGTTTACAACAGTTTATACAACAGTCTAACATACGTCGACATCTTTCATTTAACACTCAGCAAGTTCGAAAAGGATATTGTGCAACATCTTACTTGACTTGAATTATATTATAAATTAATATTGTTGTACCTAATTTAAATTTTTATTATATCTAGAAATTTAATCTAAAATTAATATACTAAATAATTATGTATAAATATGTATAAATAAAATTATTATGACCGTCAAACAGAAATCAGTAAGAACTTAACATTTACTACTATCATAATTCATATTTATTGTAATTTAATATTATAAATCAAAAATCTATCTACCATATAATGCTGGGTCACCTATAAAGGTGTATTCGTCAGAAGCATGTCGTAACCACTTTTTAATGTAATAATGTATCAACGTATGTACTGCTGGTGTCCTTATGAAATAAATATCCTTCCTATGTTGTTGGGACTTCTGGCCTGGATCTCACTGACGTTTCACCCGAATATGAATTATCCCTTGTACCCTGTACTCCAGAACCCTGCAGTATTATATATGGGCAGGTCTATGTCACTTGTACTAAGAAATAGTAAACCATACGTGTACCTTGAGCTTCACTCAGATACAACATTTAGCAACCTCGTTTAACAACAATATGTGACTTATGTCACGCGTATCGTAACTCATTGCAATATAAGCAAGATACATCAAGCTTAAGATATCACAGTTGTTCTACTTCTTAATGTTACTGGCAACTGTAGGTTTAAGAAAACTTGAGATAAAAAATAATAGTCTAGTTACAGATTTTATGCATAAATTTATTTCATTACTTGCAAGTAGGTATAACAATTTGAAAGTGATGAGAGGATTAAGAATGAATCCGATTATGTTACCGTGGCATATTTCAGGGATGAAAAGGAAAAAGGGATATAATAATTAGAAATATAATGCGGATTGTAATAAAGCTTTTGGTGTTACGCTCTTTTAATCTCTAAAACTGACGATTTCAAAAGAGATATTTGCTGGAAGTATGAAAAAAATGTATTGGCTACATTAAGTGTAAGTGAGTCTTTCTTTTCATATTCAGTTATACTCACTTTTGTAAGCGGGAATGCTATGCCGGATTTCGACGGAATTAACCCGGCACCACCGGGGAAGCAATTCTGGCTCACATATTATTTAAAGTGACTTATTTATTCCCTTACATAAGTGAATAAGAATGTCTTTGCCCTTGAGGAATTTTAGTTACGATCCTTTTCACAATTGTACGCTGAGCTTCTTCGACTCACACAAAACACACAAATGGCAAGTGACCCATGGAGGTGATCATGAAAGGAAATGAACACATCTCCATAACAATAATAATGCCAATGCCCATGGGCACCCGTAGTCGTGATTACTCGTTTGCTCCATTTAATATAAAAAGTGACTAGCGTACAGCTGGAGCTCTACTGCTGCTGCCTCCGAAAGTTAATCAGCTTTTTAATAGTATGGACATTCAAAGATTTTCTTATAGAATAGTGTGTACGAGCCGGACGGAGGCTTTAGATGATTGTGCTCAGACTTAAGGTTCTTCTTTCCTCCTCCCCGCCAACAGCACACCGCCAACTCACAAGCCGCACGTAACGCGACGGCATAGCGGTCCGTGCATAGCCCCATGCCGCATGTACACGTCACCAAACGCGGTCGACTAGTTCTTTTATATGCGGGAGAAGGGAACAGGGGAAGTGAATATTGTCAATACGTGTGAAAGATAACACGAAAAAGGTTTATAATTGAAACATTGAACATGAAATTGTTTTTACGAGTGACCTTTTAGTACAGTAGCAATGTATCCGCATAATTGTTGTCGTTTTGTTGCCTTCCTTTTATCCTCTTTTTCAATAGACGGATTGCTCATTTCCCCCCTAATATTATATTTATTATATAATATAAGTAAAAACCCGGTCAAGTGCGAAGTGCCGAGTTCACAAACTGAGGGTTCCGTATCAACGAGAGGCTTATCACTGTTGAAATATTGAGACTTCCTGCCAAATTTTATAATCCTAGATCACCAGTAAATACCCTTGAAATGTATCAAGGATTGTTGAAAGCCGTGTTGAAACAATCGAAATGTATGCGGAGTAACCGCGGGGTGCAGTCGTTCTTGTTGCTGCGATGGTCATCTCTATAGAAACTAACCTTCACCGGATATGTTTAGTACACAACTGCCACGCGGTCTGCTAGTGAGACTATACAGATTATGTCCTGTCTAAATGGCTTCCCTCAATAGGGAAGGCCGCTGTTACCGAAACTCTGCTAGGGCGACATTATAGTGCACGAGTGTATACTCATCCGCTTCTTTATTTCAAAGCACACACAAATCCGCACACTCTTGGATCATCTGAATCCTTTCAATCTTATTACAAAAATACTAATATTTTTAGGAAGGATACAACTTATCGAGTATTTGAAAAGTAAGGAGTAAATATTTACGTATACTCGTATCTAAATAGACACGAGTAAAATGGCGTAATGTTATGGAGATTGGATTTACTAAAATCCTGGTCCAGTCCAGACAATTCTCCTGTATTACATTACAATAAGTTGGTTGAGCGTTTCAACAATAATGAAAGTTATCTATAGTGCTTTGATATTCGAGGGCACAACATTACAATGTGTCTCCTCGTACCTACTCCCGCCTCTTACGAAGTTCCTGAAAGTACTGAACCTCGTCAACCGAGTGTTTTATTATTATTACACAAAACGCAGCACTTTTAGCGTTCCATTATCATTAAGAAAAAACGGAACATTTATAGTTTCTGTCCGTCCGTCCGTATATCATAGATGTTTTACTCGTAGATTATGTAGTATGATTTTGTAAAGTAAATTACTAAAGGCCAAACATTTCTCCTCCATACTGCATGAATGGATAGGGAAAATGCTTCCCTCAATCATAAGCCAAGTGGAGGCGTCATTTCGGTCGCGGATAGTTCTTTTTAAATAGTGTGGATGTTTATAGGAGAGTTACGACACCCCTACTACTACCTACTACTTTTGAACTACCGGTTTTCCTATAGTATAACGCGACGAACGAGAAATAGGTATACTTCCACACAAAACGACAGGAACAAAATATGACTGTGCCACCGAAAACTCAGACAACCGATATTATGTGAGTGAGTGGACATTGTACGCCAAGGAGACACTTTTACACCTGTAGTTTTTTTATGAGATTGGGGGAAAGAAGCAAGCGGTTAGTGGCTACCGCCCCCATAGACAACTGCAAGACTGGGCGTCCTACAGGCGCGTTGCCGGCCGAGTCTTGTGTTCCGAGGAATAGGTATGCTCGTTACTTGATGACCTCTAAGTCGTATAGGATTGGATATACCGAGGGAGGTAGCTAGTTCCACAGTACAGTTGTGGGCGGTAAGAAGTACGTACTGTAGTAGATCTACGGATATCAAGGTGATGGGCGTGGAACTTTGAGTTCTGTCACGACGTCCGAAGATGAAATTCTGGTATTAAGCAGCAGAATTCCAATTTCGGACATCGTGAACAAATCCTTGAAACACTCACACAGTATTATTATTATAAAAAAGAATAGTAATGTCAATCGAGGTGAATTTCTGCTACAGCGGCCATCTCTATTGTGAAGAGCCAACGGCGCGGGGTATGTTATAGTACACAAGTGTTTCTACCTCTGTTTCCTATTTCGATGCGAGTGCAATCCGACACGACGGAAGAGAAATCGGGCGCAGGACCGACGGCTTACTCTCCGACGCACGGGTTGTAACACCACCAACTTCCTGACTTCGAACTGTTAATACAAAATAGAAAATCCTTATAACACTATTTGTCTGACACGGGACCTCTGTTTGGTAGAAATACTAAGGAATAGACCTAAAGCAGCTATCACTTGTAACACGGTAGGTCCTTTAAAAAATCAGTCATCGCTTTTTTTAATGAAATAGATGTTACTCAGGCGTAACCAAGAGCCATAACTATTGTGTTCCTGTATAGAGTGTATACATTCACACTGCCTTTACATGAAGCGATGCATGGCGTAAGCCTGTAAAGGCTTAAGGGTTCACATAAGGGTTCAAGACTGGACTATTGCGTTTAGTAAAACTAAATCGGTTAGGAATTTAACTAAATGTTAAAAGCTTTAGTTGGCGCTCGCAGTAAAAGTACCGCTTACCTCCTTCTACTGTTAAGCCGGAACATAAAGTGATTCGTGCAGACCTGAACTACCCGACTGTTGTTTAACACGTGCATGTGCTATACTTATTCTATAGCAAATGTATTAAATATTTTTTGAAGGAAAGTACTATGTGTATGTTAACCCAAATTTATATATAATAAGTACTTATGTAATGAATTGACATCTCAAATTTACGCTACATTATTTTTAATGTGGAACCCACATTAAACAAAATATCCCCGAATATTTATTATTATTTACTTGTTCTGATCAACGCAAAAATTAACTTGTGTATTGTGCCGTCTTGAGGTTTTATGTTCAGTTTTTGATGTGATTTATCACTGAGAATCACCCAGCTATCTTCTCCAGTAAGCGTTGAATATTTTGGAGTTCCGTAATCAAATGAAAAAAAACGAATTCCTTATGGTTCCCACGTCCGTCTGTCCGTCCATCTGTCCGTTCCGTGTTTTGAAATAATCTTAGGAACATTGTAAAAAAAAATAATTATAGGGCTCAATAAAAAGTACAAATTAAAATTGGTTTGAACAAAAACGATTTCATAGTTTCAGAGATGTGAGATTCTTTTTGGTTTGAATAAAGTCCAATAATGCTGGAACACTATCTCTATCTACTATCTACTATCTATTACCATAAAACTTAACTAAAAACTTACGGAATATATTCTCCCTAATACGAGTACCTTCAACTGTACCAAATTGCAAATTCCATTAATAAAATAAAGGGGTGAGATGACCTTCACGTAGTTCTATTTCTTGTATATATTGATTTCTAATTTTATGAAAACATTCTTACAAGCTGAATAACATAATTTTGCTCATGCTCTGAAAAAACTCGTGATTTCTGTTATTTCGTGATGCGGCTGAAAGCGCAGGGTGCCTTTATTCTTATTAGCTGCAAACTGCTGTGGTTAAACTTTTCGGGGAGTAATCATTAAGTACAGCATGTATATTAGATTCTGCAACATTTGTAAATGAGACTGATGTAAGGTTAGTTTTTAAACTAAATCTCTGTCAGGCAATGCGGAAACTGCTTCAAGTTATAATCAGTAGTCTTTGTTTAATTTGCGACCACACATATATAGACATAAAAAAAATAATTGTTCTATCTGCCCTGTTAACTTCATACATTTATATGAAAAAAAAAAACACGAACCGTATAGTTTTACTTAGTTTTGCCTACTAAGAGAATTGTTTTACTTTTTCGACAATATTAAATTATAACTAGAGCGGCACAATTCATACGTAATTTTGTACTACATGTCGTGTATTTTAAAGATATTGCCTGGACGCGCGCCAGCGACGCTGCGCCGCTCGCCAGAGCAAAGTGCGTGGAAGTCGTGGATATTCGCGCCTGGTGCAGTTGCAGTTCAAATTTAATAATGCTTTACTTGAGATTATTTTACATTGAAGTTATATTTGTACAGGTGCGGTTACAAACCCTGTTCTGTTACACAAATAGGAAGAATAATACAACTAGGAAAATTCTGTTTTAATTTATATACAATAAAAATATGTTATTCCCGTGATAGTGACTAAATTCAAATTCAGACGACAGCAAAACCGCGCCTCGAAAGGTACTAACCATTTCTTGAGATTCGAGAACAGGTGGAAGTCGCACGGGGCCAGCTCTGGGGAATAGTGACTTGACGAGTACACAGGTGCGTTGACGTAGTGGAATAAAACTTTCTTTTTGGCTAAGTGAGACCGTTTCCTTCCGATTTCTACACAAATTTTTTGCAGCACTCTCCATTTATAGTGTTTCCTCTTTGCAAATAACCCACTAAAATAATCTCTCGAGCATCCGAAAAAATAGTTGCCATCACTGTGACGGCCCAGAAAACCGTTTTTGCTTCCTTCGGCGCAGGTTTTCCGCTCTCGGTCCACTGCTTAAATTGTTCTTTTGTTTCAGGGGTGTGTATCAGCGGCACCCATCGCGCGTAATGCTTTTTCATTCGCAAACGTTTGTGTAAAATGTAAAAACGCGTTCACAGGAAATATTTACCATCTCTGTGATCTGCTGCAACTTTAAACGCCGATCCTTTAAATACTGTCTAGCTTGACTTTAATCTGGGCTGCTGTTTTCCCTTTTAAAATGCAAAAATTTTTCACCGCACGAATTTCGTTTCTTTCCACTGTTGAGAAAAGTTACGACAGAAAAAGTACTTGGTCCCCTCACACAAATTATATCAGTTCGAATAATTTCACATTTGGCGTTCTATTTTCGAATAGATGATGATGATTTCGGATATAAATTTTGTTTGCCTATCTTTTTTTAAGTTCGTTATTTCGGCCAGTTATCAATCAGCCTTAGTATTTGAATCTTTATGCGGCCGACGCGACTGAAGTTTAGTACGCCGAGATACACACACACACACATACATACACACACACACACACACACACACACACACACACATGCACACGTACTAAACACATTATGTGTGTTTACACATAATGTGTTTAGTACGTGTGCATTACACATGCATATTCTTGTAGGTGTTCTGATAAAGGCCGTGGTCAAAAGTGAAGCAATACTGGCTGAAAATATAAAAACAATTAAGGCTAGTCTAGGGGGAAACGAGTATGACACTGCTCCAAAAAATTATGGGCTATAATTATTAAATATAACACTTACTACACAATTTTTATGTTCCAAAGCAATGGTTTCTGCTCAACATAAAAATTCCTCTATTAAATAAAAGCTCTGAGAGCTGTGGGCATCGAATGGGCCAGTATTTTTTTTCAATGTACGACATACAAATGATAGAATTAAATATTCAACTGGAAAACTAAAGCCTGACTACATACTATATATCATAGTGCACCCACGCTTGTTATTTATTACACTTGATTGGTCGTGAAATAGCTCCACTAACTCAGACCCCGATAATAAAACGGAGGGTTAAGGTACTAGTATTGAATTAATTTAACATCCGGTGCCTTAAGCATTAAGTAACCGTTAGCGACTAATGGAACGTTACACGTTCATTACTTAAAATGATTTACCAATATGATATTTTAGACGACATTAACATTGCGGGTGTGCGAAAATCGTTTATAGATTTAGTAAACAGTTCGTGACTTATAATTCTTGAACTGCCAATTTTCGTTATGGTTCTCATACAGGGGGACAGAAAATTGGTAAAATCTCGGCAACAATTAATTTATTACCATTTTTCACTTTGTAAAGTGACAGGTAAATGGTAATGAAATGATATACCCATATCGTAGCTATATGACAAAACAAATGATATACCCAAATACTTGACCAAGACCAAGTCTACCACACCCAATCTTTATGCTTTTTGAAAACTACAAAGCAGTATTATTTTGAAAAAGAAAATTACTAAGGGTCGCCTTTTATAGAATAATAGGGCAAACGAGTAACCTAAGCATTTTTTACGACAACCGACGCCCACGAATATCCATATAATTACTATGCCGATGTGTTGCCCTCCTTCAGACGATACGTATATTAATTTTCTGTTACAAAGAATATCACCAACGAATATTTTATATGAATTTTATATAAACTTCGTAATTCATCGTGATATCGCGGTACCACCAAACTTTCTATTTTACATAAGCCATTATAAATTATTATCGTTATCTTATAAATTATATAGCAATGCAATCAATCAAATAGTGTTGTATCAAAGAGCATGAATGTGCACCGCAGACAAAAGAGCAACACTTGTGATAATTCCCATACCACGAGCTGGGGCTCGGTGCGTGTCCTCGAGATGTTACTGTAATTATGAACGCGCATTGTTTTTTAGAAATCCCATTACTGCAGAGCTTATTTGTTTCGTAGTACAGGAATGGTATTTGTTTTAATTTTTTACTTTGCTCACCTTTCCAGCTAAGAGACTGAACTACACGCATTTCTGTTTGTTGTCCTCGTATCATCATAAAACTTGGCAATTATATGTAGATTATATCACAATACAATATTATGATACTATCGTAATAGTCTGTTTTAGCGAAATAACGCAGAATAAATCGGTGTTTGACTTAAAGATGAGTAATGAAAATTTATAGTATTTATTACAAAACTGTATTGTTTCACAGATATTTCACTTTATTAGAAAATAATTTGATTTACTGTGTGACTATTTTGACATATTTCCGTGTTATTGAAATTATTTTACTGTCTTTTACTGTTTTATCATTATTTTGTCATAGTGCTGTTTTGAAATAAACAAAGAATAAAAATGAGATACGATTGGACTATGTTTCTCTTTTGTATTATTTCTGTATAAGAAAATTATTAAGTTTTTGACATGTTTCTGTTTATTATAAATAATATTAAG
>JAFELO010002045.1:0-11097 GCA_017140195.1 Eumaeus atala
TCGCATAGTGTTGATATTTTACCCAAACGAGTATTGTTCCTTTTTTTCAGACTTGAATTTGTGCTGCGGAAGCGAAGGGAAGCAAGATGTAGGGCCTTGCTGCATTGCAGAGGAATTGGGCCGGCGCGACCGAGGAGGTACCTCTCTAACATAATACTGCAGTAGTGACATTTTCGTGTGGTTTATGACTCCGGTGGCATATCGGCATAGTAATTATGTGGATGTTCATGGGCGTTGGTAGTCGTATAATGGCTCTGATTGCTCGTCTGACCCCTATTTTATATAAAAAAATACATCTTCATCGCATTGCTATGCTCGTCGTGTGACAAGGCTAGGTTTAGGGTCGAAAACATGTCCGATTTCCACTCTCACGCATATGGAAAAGATGCATCCCGATATGGGAATGTTTATAATAGCTAACTTTACTATTATTGTCCTCGCCAGAGTGACCGCGGGGTCCCTCATCCTCCGGCTCTGACGTCGGAAAAATGGCCCCGGCGCAGACGTGAAAGAATGACTCATGGAGAGTATCACTACTGAAGGGCCGGTATCCCCCTTCATCCCCAGAAGGAAGAAAGAATTCGCGCGCGCGTCTCGGAATACCTAACCAGTACGGCGGTACTATTTGGGCTAGGCAAATTGCGAGTCGTATTGGAACCTGAAGGTGTCGTTCGGGCTGTTTGTAGTCGAACGTGTGTGCTGTTGTCTGACTTCACGTGTGTCTGGGTTGTAGCGTACATTTCGCACCTGTCCCCGGGGACGTCTGCCTATCCCTACACCGCATGTGCGGTATCGTGTCTGAGAGCGTGTTTGCTGAAAGAGTTGAAAGTAGTCGTGATGTGGTCGTATTGGTCCGAAATAACGTGTCTGGGACGACGGCCGATGATTGTCACACAGTTTGGATCATAGTCCACGGCTTTGATGGCGAGAGGGATGGGGTGGCGATGCACCCGATCGTAATACTCAGTTGAGATGTCATTGAAGTGACTCTGATAGAGGGTAACTCCAAGTCCTTGTGTAGGTCGAGCTCGTTAACGTACCACGGACAATCGGTCGCCATTCGTCGGAATTTTACACTTTTCGCAAAATCGCTATGTGAGAAGGTCTAGCGTGAGCGAATACTATTCGGGAATATGACAGTAACGGGCAGCAAGAAATAGATTTTGTAGAGCTTCAATCTGTTTTAAAAAGACATCTTACATTTATTTTATTTACTCAAGGCACACCAGTAGCACACACATTTCACATTCAATAATCCATAAAGTTACGGTCGAGTTCTAATATGTGTGCCAATAACTGGCGTACACATCACAAATTCTGTGCAAAAAAATAGGAGTTTTTAAATTAAATATAGACTTAAATTAAGCTAAAATTATGAAATGGAAATATATCAGAAAATATTTGTCAAAATGTTTTCTAATTTTGTCACACTATTTGTCATTAAATTATGTACCTACTTATTAAAGAAGATCAAAATATAAAGAAAAATATTGTAATATTAGACTTAGAATATTAATTATTGTAATTGACAAGAATATTGACAAAATTAATAAATTTGTGTGGTCAGCTTGAACTATGAACACTTAGCGTGACTACTCATACACTACTAACGAGTTGTAACTACTAACACCCGGCTTTACATTCGTAAGATGAGAGATTAGATTTATCAATATCTTAATATTTTTGCAATCATTAGATAGCTCTAATAATATATTAAATCATGATTATGACTTGAGCCGATTCGAGCGCGAATCAAACCTCCATCAGAAGGAGGAGGGAGACGGCCCCCTAGAGAAGCCATACAATAAACGAGCTCAATTATCGTTTGCGCTTTTTCATCTAAAAATATTTATTATACAACCCGGTACATCTCGTCCCCTCTGCAGGAAAAGAGGGTGTCTGCCCCCTATCATCTCCCTATAGTGGAAGACAAAAATCTTTACTAGTCCGATGAACTGTAGGGCGAAGACAATAGCGTCGCCAACAGTAGTAGATCACTTAAAAAAAATTGTGTTCGTTACGTGATAAAGCTTATGTGAAACGTACCGCGCTTCATTGCTGGCTTTAGTTATGTGCTCTTTCAAGGTGGGAGCACGATTAAGAATAATTCACAGGTACCTCACGAAGTGTTGTCGGGGGATTTCTGTGCCGTAAAGGGTTACGGGAGCCATGATGCATCTAGCATGCCTAGTGCCGCCGACAGCTGCGCCATCGAAGCATATAGCTCTATTATTATTTTCACAGTAGACTTCTACTCTCCATCGTGCGCACCACCCACCGAGGGCTGTGGCGGCCCACTGAAGCTTAATGTGGGATACACGGACTGACCTAGACCCGTGTTACGGGCGGTATAGTCTGCGAATATCGCCGGCTCTCAATCCTAGGATGGTGCGGGATATCGCTCGTGTATAGGTTATACACGGTAGGGGAGAATACAGAGACGGTAGGAGAGGACGCAAGGAGGAGAATGTGCTCTCTACACGGTTAAAGTTCAGATATGTAGTCCTTAATGATAAGTACTAGTCTATTTTCACACTTCTATACGGTATAGTTTGGAAATCGGGCCTTCGTGTCAAATTTTGTCAAACGCTTTTACCACGCCGAAGACCGCGCATATCGGGCGTTTATTTTTACGGTTTAAGCGGTTCACTATATGTTCGTACCTACCTCAATTAGAGCCGGTGGCATGATTTTCACTATTTTTTTTTTCACACAAACAAAGTGTGTTGTATTTGAAATTCCTCATAATTTCAAATACAACACTGAAAACAGAATGGATATCTTTGATGAGGGATTTCAAATCGTCTATATGGTCTATGTGTTACGGGGCCTCCTTGGAACGCCACATAGTACAAGGAGGAGTGTAGGGCCGACGTTCTCGCGGCCGATGCACCACAATGTGGAAGGATCATATTAAAACAAAATATTCCCTCACAGCAAAATATTCCCTCACCGAATGTACACGTAATGCCACACGCAAGGAAAATTGGAGACAAATAGCAAGAGCTGCTACCAAGAACGAAAAATCAACGTATGACGACCACGACCACTCCGTCAGGAGTGTACGACCAAGAAGAAGAAGAAAAATAATGGAAGGATGTATAGGGTCGCCTTCTGGTAGTAGACCTTTCTCTACTGGTGGTACCGATGCTTATCTTCCCGGTGTACCTCTGCTATGTGAAAAGGGATTTGCTGCGAGGTACTCGGGTTGCATTGATATTCTAGCGTGTCTCGGCTTTTTTCGTCCTCTATTCCGGCTTTCGTTGCTTAGGGCCTGCGTGACCCAAACTCAGGAAGCGATCCCAACCTCCGTTGCGGAATAATTTTCTTTCGTTTATCGACATATTTTGATTTTCACTTCTCTTTCGTGAAGTCCAGGGATCTACTGTTATTTTCGGATGGATGCCGGTCGAATTCGCGCCTCGTGCTTTTTGACGCGAATTGAGGTTTTGATGTCTTCCGGGAGAGACTGCTGGGGAAACATGGGCGCTGAACGGACCCGTTACACACTATGAAACCGTGATAGGTCAGATGGGGTTACTCAATTTGTTCTGTGAACGTATATGATGTTAGCGAGCCTTGTGACGTTGGGATTCGTACGGAAATCCTCCAGTCGGTATGGCGACTGAAGTCGGTTATGATTAGTAAAGGGTTATTACATCGCTGTGTAAAGTAGATTTCCCAGGTCGTTGACATTCAGAGATTAGAATGATTGGTCGAGGACTAGGCCTACATTTTTCGCATAGGGAAGCGTCGTAAGTTTTCTGATCCGGATGGGTGTCATTAGACAGTGACGAGTATCGTTTGTGAATACGGGTGCTAATGTTAATATACAAAGATCTAAGAAATAAATATACATATGTAGATAATTACTTACAATAGATATTTACATATTATGTTGATACTTATACGGAGTGGGGATTATAATAGAACGATAATTTAAACCAACTTTAATACTACTATATAGGAGTATATTAAGACTATCCTAACAACAAAATAGCGAATATGATTTTTTCAAACAAACTAAATCGGAGAAAAATATTATAATTATAATGCAGCATGTAGTATGGGGTCACTAACCTGTAGTGACGCACAGCTGAGCGCGCGCCGGGCGCCGCTTCTCACACATCGCGATTCTCGCACCGCGCGGCCGGCGAAGTATTGCAACAAGTCATAAATCATAATCGTATAGGTGGGATATAAGAGAGCGACGATTTGGTTAAAAAATTAGAAATATGTAGGTAGTTGTTCTAACTATCTACCGCGTCGGGCCTGTAGGTCTCACGATCGTTATCCTCCGCGTGACCGGAGGTTTATAATCTACATCATGTGGAGATTTATGTTATGTTTTGTGGCTAAACTACTGTGTATTTCTGTTTCATTTTTTGTGTGTAGGCGAGGAACATTATTATACATATGATGTCCAATTTATCGTTGTATTACAATCCCCACCTGTATAAACAGGTCCCCACCTATAAGCTAATGGATATTTATTTGATATGTTTTATAAATATAAGAAATGTTATATTATCGTCATTATTCCTTGGGGGGGGGGGGGATCTCACTTTTCTCTCTAGTAACATGCACGGCTTACCCTAGCTAACATAGCTATTACCATTACGCCAGCCTGTTGTCATAATGGAATTATATATCTCTAATAAATATACAAAATCCAGATGGTGAATTCGGAACCTGTGAGACTAAATCCGTTGATATTTATTTAATACTTGTGTTCGCAATAGGGTAAACATGTCAATAATTGAAACATGTGAAACTGATAAACTAAAAGCAAAAAAAAAAAAAAAAAAAAGAAAGCAGCTTATACAGAATGTCCGTTTATGGCGTATAGATTTATGGACTGCCATTTAGAAATTTACTGTGCTGGATGTTATTAACCAATTTGTTTCATTTGGTAGACACAGGAGTTTCAAAATAATATAAAAACGGCAATTTGTAATATCATTGTGTATATAATAATATAAAAACGGCAATTTGTAATATATATTTATTTTAAGTCATCAATTGGTCATCAGGAAGGAGGTATATGTTCAATGACTAGATTGGCTTAACAATGTTCCACTACGTAAGATTTGATAAATTAGCCCTGCGGTTTCTCCCACATAAATTCTTGCCCAAGGGTAATTTTGTATATATGTTTTTATATACCTTTGCATCAAAATGCGTTTGACCATTTTAGGTGATGCGCGGTTATTGATCCATCCAACTTATTTTCGAATATCCTCCATGTCCGACTTCCGACTCCCTTAAGAATTATTACATGCATAAATTAAATAAAGTTATAAAAAAATTATATACTTACGTTTTATAAATTAGCAACTTCCTGCCAACGCATTACACTATTTAGTGTAATGCGTTGGCTGGAAGTTAAAATAAAGCACAATTTCCAAATTTCTTTATGGTTATATGATGATGATGGGTTATGACCGATCTAGTCCATGGCGACAATTTTGACCAAGGGGTTGAAGAAGTCAACAACGATTGAGTTTGGTGCTGATACGTCCAAACATAGTTTGTAGATGGATTTAGATTCAGACTTATATGGTTTCTGTAGTCGATTTTTACGGTGAATTCCCTTCCAAGGTGGTCAAGTGAGATTGTAGTTACTTCTATACACAACCACAAAATGAAACTTATTATTTTTAAATAATATCATAATGATGTACAAAATGAACATACAAAATTG
The DNA here is from genome assembly GCA_017140195.1 of Eumaeus atala. NCBI lineage: Eukaryota > Metazoa > Arthropoda > Insecta > Lepidoptera > Lycaenidae > Eumaeus > Eumaeus atala. The sequence goes on from JAFELO010002045.1 coordinate 5,705, forward strand.
GTTTTCTTCATAATTTATATCATTACTTAAATAAAAATAATAAAATTGATTGATTCATTTAAAAAAAAAAATGTCTACTGCATTCATTTCGTTAGTGCGAGACCCCGCGTCATAATTATTTCACCTACTTAACATACCCGGGTATAAATCATGTATTTCGATTAGCAAAGTATCGGCATCTTCAAGCATTTAATCAAACCGTAACAATTTGTCCGTTGCATAGTTGCTCAAATACGACGTATGGTCAAGCTCTCATCAACGCGACAACATATCGTTAGTAGGTCCGACATAATGAATTAGCAATATGTTGACGAGTACCATTATTTATTTATTAGTCCATTGCAATGTTCATGTACAGCTCAACATTCATATCATTAACTAACGTTTGCATATTGAATACTATTTCCGAATGGAATTAATTCCAGAGCTATATAATACTTTATGTCATTGTGTATTTACTTAATAATTTTCTGTTCCGTTTCTTATTAGGTTTGCATGTATTTTATATTTTGGATACGATATATTATCTAGCGATTCGGCCGTGAATAACAGGCCGGAATAATACCTCAACAAATTAAACTTTATAATTAATATTCATTGCAATTGTATAGATTATAATGAATACAAAAATTTCTGCGACACAGGTATTTACCTAGTACAGTGATACATTGGCAATATGTAACGTTATATACGTTATAATTTAATTCGAATCGAAAAAAGAAAAAAAAAAAAACAGAATGCAAACCCGTAGAGTAGATTATGAGAAAATCGATCACGTACAGAGCGACAGCTTTTACGGGATTGATGCAACGTTAACATATTTTTATGTTTTATTAAGACCTTTCTCGTATGCTTCTTAAGGCATAATATTTGCTAAGGTTAATTTGACTAAAAACCGTTTATTTTATAAGTTGTCAGTTGTACATATTAATATTGCCCATCTTTGAACCTAGTAACATCACCAGATGTAGTAAATACTGTGCTGTTTTTCATAACTTAATTTTTTGGCTTGATCGGTTGACAATATAATAGTATATCCGTAGGAAAGTCTATGTGCTCCAGATTTGTGAAAAACGAACAAACTGTTCATTTTCATGGTTGGCAATACCCCAGTATTCTCAGTGAAATTCTTAATCTCTCGGAGAGAATACGAAGGATTCCAATTTATATAGATTTCCATAAGCATTGGTTCTATTTTCTTTTCGAACCATTTTCCATTATATAATTAAGTTGATATCCTGTACACATATGTAGCTTGGATGACACTGTAACATGTTAGTGTTAACATGGAGTACCCTAAAATTCTATATACAAATACGTGTATACTCCAATGTTACCTTTACAAATAAATATACCGCTACCGTTACTACCGCTACACCGACAATGAAGATTGTTTTAGGGACTCAGAACTAAAACTGGCCATATATCAGTTTATGGATTGATATATCATAATCCAGCTTATTAAGATCGAGACTTGACGACTGTCAGTCTTCAGCTCTGATGAAGTCTAGAACATTCGTTTATTTCCAGTACCGTTTATGTAGCTGTATGGATTTTACTAGTTTACTCTGCTTACATTATTAGTAAAAAAGCGATCTGTGCGTTTTTTAAAAGCTGTTAGTTTTTTCTTGTTGACGCGGGAAAAACGCATTTACGCGCTTTCACCGGCCCTGGGTGAGGTCCTGTGATGTGTGGGACTGGCGCCACATGATAGTGCCGAATAAGCACAAAAACTTTTTGGTGAGGTGCCCCGAAACAACAATAATCGGGGCACCTCGACGTCTAGTCAGCCTCCTATGGCACCAACTCCACCTCCACAGATGAGGTTGCCCAGCACTACAGGAAAACTCCACCGACTTTGGGACAGTGCAATGGTGTGAGGTTCCCATCCTCGCCCCCTGCCCCGTGCGCAAAAACGCCGCCTCCTGTTGCTCTTAGGTCACCTCTTCTTATAAGAGGGGTGGAAGAATCCCATTCGGTTCAATTGGCTTCGCCTGGGTTCACCCCAGGCTACTACGCCCCACCGCCACGACAAGGGTTAAACCTTGGTGGGGACAAGCTGCAACTCCTGAGTCATCTTTTTAAAGTGCGTGACATGATTTAGAGTGCAATTTTCACCTCCCGAAATAAAATATTTTACTTCCGGACGAGATTTCTTCAAATCCTTTCCTTTAACACACTTGTACTTTTTGTGGACGGCCAAATCTTTTTCTGTAATAAACAGAGGTTCTATACCTATCAAAAGGTCGAAAGACAAATAGAACAATATGATGTACCATGAATATGGATATTATTTTGCATTTGTCTCCAGAACTACTTTGTGCAATGCAATCACATTGATTCGGTTCAATTTATCACCCATTCTACTTAAAGGTTACAACAGATTTATGTGACAATATATTGATGCACTAAAATATAGTGAAGAGTCTTATGAATATTACGAAAACGTACAAAAATACAATGGAAAATATATAAATATTACAAATTCCAAGTTTAAAAATACTGAAAAATTGAAGTGAGTTTGTAGGGCTCCGTACCCAAAGCGTAAAAAACGGAACCCTATTTCCAAACCAAATTGTTGTTATGCTATTCAATGGCATAATCATGTGTTTGCTACAGTTTCAATTGCTATGGTCATACTAACAAAACTTATTTGAACCAAATTTATATTTTACGAATCAAAATTCTCAGAAACATAGATCCTAACGAGATGGGAGACCAGTCTAGACGTTTCTTGGAGATTATGTAGTTATTGTCGGATCCTACCTGTTCACGTTAACTACGAACATAATTTGTTCTCCAGATATTTTTTCAATTGTGAACTTAAAAAGGTAACCGAACATTCCATTTATACACGAGGCATTGTACGAAACAGGTTAGGGACGCCAGGTGCGAATAATACGTACGGCAAGCGGACCGCTTCATGTCTTGTACCGCGATTGATTATCATGCTACCCTCATAAATACATGTTATGAAGTATCGCGTACTACGTTACGTCCTGACGCCGGCTAACATGAAACGTTAACTCAAGTTATATTTTTTAAACAAACTATATAACGAAATTATGTACTTTAATGTATAAACTGACATTTCTTAATTAAAATACAGATTGTCTTGATAGTTTTATCGCACTGCGTACGACGCCTTATTACATAAATAATGAATTCATAAGTTACATTTCTCTTTTTAATTTACCAACAGTCTTTACCACTTTGTCTGTCAGCGCTGATAACATAAATACATACCATATCGGATTATAATGTTATCTACTCATAAAGACTGTTTGTAATTTTGTTTAATACGGTAAATAAAGAAATTAAAAATTCTAATAAACATCTAACAAGATGAGAGGCTAGTATAGAGACGACTCTTGGAGATTTTTTTATATATTTATATATTTTATATATTTTTTATTATAATTTATATAAGGGGCAAACGAGCAGGTCGTAGGTAAATACCGCCGCTCATAGACATCCGCATGACCTGAGCTTATGCAGGCTCGTTGCCGTCCTTTAAGATTGGAGTAAGCTCTTGAGATCCCTATGTCGTATCGGTTCCTTCATCACATCGATGTTGAGCGTGGTAAGAAATTGCGCTCGGCACGCACTGTTGCAGACTTTGGGACATCAAGGTGATGACGGTGGAACTTAGAGTAGAAACAACCTGGTCGTCAACGATTCGAGAGACTTTCGTCAATAAAGACTCGACTTTAGACACAATTTGGTTCCGATACCTGGTGACATTTTCCCGGGAAATATTGGTGCGCCCAGTGTATAGTGCATCACCAGTACTGTCATCCGCAAAACAACGAATGCCGCTGGTTTGTAGCATATCAGTGATGTGTAGAAGAAACAGCATGGGAGACATAACACACCCTTGTGGAACACCAGCATTGACCGATTTAGAGTCCGAGCATGCACCATCGACAACGACCTTGATGCTGCGATCTGTCAAAAAACTAGAGATCCAGTCGCATAGTTTCCCAGGCAGTCCGTAAGATGGAAGCTTCGAAAGGAGCGCTTTATGCCAGACCCGATCAAAAGCCTTCGCTTTATCGAGACTAACGTCCAGTGCCGCCCCTTGGTCTAAACTGCCTCCGTCCAAAGGTGCGTTCAGTAGGTCAATAGGTCGCCAGCCGAGCTTCCCTAACGGAGACCGTATTCTCGGTCGCTAATGATTTGGCGCGTCTCTAAATAACGCAACAGCTGGCAATTAATTATCATTTCCATAATTTTGGAGAACAAAGGTTATTGCAATATGTCAGTAGTTCGATGGATTCGAGCGGTTATTTTTCTTAGGGATCGGGTGCAACAGAGCCGTCTTCCAAGAGCTTGGGACGACGCCAACTAAGTAGGAGTATCGGAAAAGACGCATCAACACCGGTCTGGACAATTCCGGAGCACATATCCGCAGCACAATCGGCGCGTTACCATCGGGCCCACTCGAACTGTGGATGTCCAAAGAGAGTAGCGTTTTGCGCACAAAACTCTGCGGAAACTCAATGTCCGGTCAATGGAGTGTTCACAATGCTGGATAGTAGGCGGTGGAGTTCCTTGGTCACCCAAAGTAGAGTTGGACGCAAATAGAGAGTCCAGGAGATCGGCTTTCTCTTCTGCGGCATCGCCAGCGAGTCATCGTTCCGGTCCAGAAATGGTAAGGATGGTTGAGCAAAATTTCCTAGGACAGCCTTGGCATGGGACCAGAAAGCACGAGTTCCCGAAGGAGGGTGAACTGGCCTCGAGCCAATTCTGCCGATGTAATCGGACTTTGTCCCACTCCTTTTTGAAAGAGCTAGTTTTTTCATCCTGGGACGCTGTCGCAAAAACCCAGGACCACACAGTCTACGGGTGCGATTGAACTACGGCTATGATTTACAGCTATGGGTAACACATTAGCAACAGCGTCATCACCAGTATTGGGATCATCCAGCGAGAAGAAAATATGTCCCCATGGTTAAGATGCAAGGAAGAGACGCATCCCATCCCAGTATTAAAAGGGAATCCCTAGCCTTTTCGATGTGCTCGGAGTGGAGTCGGCCAGTTTCGGCATTACCACTGTGGAATCTATAAATCCAAGCATAGACGCGAGGGTGGTAGCCAAGCGATGGGGAGATCCCTCTCTTCAAGACTGCAGAGGCGACGAAAGCAGATATCATGTACACACTCCAGCATGCGGAACGAAGGATTGTACTGGCATACATACCTTGGGTACGAGAAGTATCAACCAGAGTTATCTGCGCTTCGGTTAAGAAGAGCAAAGCCGGCCTTTCGGTCTCTTGGTGGTGGTGAACGACATTGAAGCTGGAAAGCAACCTCCATATGTTGCAAAGATTCACAGGAGCAGCAAGGGGACCCTTCGGCTTGGTCGTGCGTTTGCCCCTTGCAATATGGTC
>JAFELO010002045.1:17376-35025 GCA_017140195.1 Eumaeus atala
GGGGCGCCGACCGCAGGTGGGGATTCAGGACTCGCTTCAGGAGAAACCTGCCCCACGAAATCCCCTCATTCCAATCATCAGCCTCTTTCTGACACATAACTGTCTTAGAAAAGAGCCCGTAATTACCAATGCTCAGACTTTCCAGAATTGCGGTAATAAGAAAGTGAAAGGGCCCCCCCTTCCCAACGTCTTAGCAAGGTCGTAGCGCTGCGTGGCCCATCTAGTGTACACCACGGGGGCATTTTGGGCCAAGTCCTCCGCAGTGGGTGAAGTGGGTGGGGTGGTGCTAGTTGGAAATAATTTGTACGTATCCGATTAATTGCGTTAATTTTTTACTGTGCAGACAACAATCATATAAAATTAATAACGTCTGCCTACTACCTAATATCAATTAATACAGATATTCATTTTAGTGATATTTTTTATCTACCTACGTGCAGCATAGGTGCTATCTATATACTACAATATTTTCTACTGTATGTTAATTTATATGAACAAAAAAGTTTTTTTAAATTTTAATTTCATATTTAATTTCTACACTTCGCAACCTCCCTAGCCACTCGTAGTCATACGGCGCCACATGTAGTAGCCTCATTGCTTTTATAAATTACTACTCGTTTGTATACCAAAAAGTAGTACTAACTTACTTGCTATTGTGGAGATATGCTGTCTGAACAGATCAAAAGATCTGCATGCAGCATAACTCAAAACTAATAGGTTGTAAAAAATAATTAAGAACACAAAAAGCCTTTCTTCTCCACATTGTTAATTAAATAAATATTCTTTTTTTAATGAATATTAGTACTCAAGAAGTGTCTTGCCTCGTTGTTTTTATTTTTAGTTGTGTAATATTATCCGGTAGTCGGGTTTACATACATACACACCTAAAGATATAACACTTTTTGAAGAGGTAGCGCACACCGCATTCAATTTGCACCCAGCCGAATTGGACCGGCGCGCCCGGTGAAGTACCTCTCTCTCACATGGCTCCGACGTGATGCACAGCTTAAAAATGGATTACCCCAAGTTGTTACCAGAAATGTAGAAGATGGAGAATCCCTGACCTCCATGCTCAGGTCCTGAACCAATAGTGCACAAGTGGTTTCACAGACAAAAGTTTTTAATTAATTCTTACATTTCCATATTCCGCTGGTACATTTATCCGAAACGATCGGAGAGAAATCAGGCGTAAGACCGACGGCTTCACGTGCTCCGAAGCGAGTAGGTGTAAAACCGACATTAGCCAACTTCGGGCTGTAATTGAAAATACCCAACAACATATTTTGTTTCCGCGTCCCGTAATACAAACCCGGGAACTCGCGCCACTAGACCACTTAGCGAGGGTAGAATTCGACGCGTACACAAATTACTGAATGAAAGGCTGTACTCTGTGATTAGTGCTTGTTCATACGTCTGCCCATTGTTCACATGCCTTTAACCTCTAAAGCTGGCAATGAGGTTACCCTTAGATCACCTCATTGTAATTAGCAAACGCAGTTGTCGCATCCGGAGTACGGTTCCAAGCACGTGTGCTACTTTATTGATATTTTTGGCTCCAAAGCGCATATAAGTTTACAACAATAATGATGTCTTCCTAGCATAAGTTGGGCTACGTCATCACTATAGAGATTCACATGCGCTGTACATATTGCGCAAGTGTATGCGACAGTTGCCCTCTTCACTCATTCTTATATCCCGCCGTCCGTCAAGAAATCAGGCGCATAAACGGCTTAACGTGCTCTCGGCATCAACGCTAACTCCCTGAATTCAGGCTGTTGTTTGAAATTGAAATATCCTAATAACACTATTTGCTCCGCTGCGAAACTCAAATCTAAAACGTATCGATTTTTATGAAAGGGGTTGGCCCACCATTCGTTTCCACCACTGCCACTTCTGTGTCGCCAGGATCGACAGCGGCAACAACAATGAGCATATGACATAGTCGTAGGGACCCCGGGGGAAAAACTAAAAATAATCTTGGAAAATAGAAGGAGTATATCAATGTCGAGTTATTGTTGGCCATGCTCCACTAGACTAAGAGGCTGTGATATAAAGAACTATAAGATGTTATCGACAACCAAACAACCGTCAACCGCAACCGTCTTATTGTTCTTTAATAAGTTAAAGTAAACCCAAAATATCCTAGCACGCTCGCACGCTACCGAATTGCACAATCATTGTGCAGGAGTTTATGAGCGTCGGTAGTACTTAAAAGACTTCGACTCGGAGCCTATAAAAAGCAATATATGGACGTAATCATAATAACCGTGGGTAAACTTCTAATACCATAAACGTCAGACTATATAATAGTCCTTAATTTTATATGTTGACTAGCAGATATTCGATATATGAACATTACGGCAAAAATTCATTGACTTACAAAAGTGCAAAAATATAAAAATGTAAAAATGAAAATGCAAAGAATGTAGAGATATAAAACAATGATATTTTTTTATTTGTTATTATTTTTATAGTTATATTCTAGCCTAGTTGTCAACATTTTATGCAGGATTTACTTTGATATTTTTTCCCACATTAGGTTACATTGTCAAAGTTTGCATAATTATTTAAAAACGCTTTAACTCGTAGGAAATGTTATACAGCCTATATCCGTCACAGATTATATAGAATTCTAATTATAATAAACGTTTTTTGGTATCGGTCCAGTAAGCAGTTTCGGAGCCCATTCAGTGCAAATAAAGAAACAATCAAAAACATAACATTAGTATAGAAATATATATAATTTGAAATTTAAATTCTTGAATACTATCTTAGCGTTTACTGCGTCAACACCAGTTCGGTTTACCGCAGCCTTGTAGGTAGGCAGACGTGGTTTATACTGATACTATAAAGTGAAATGAATTTCTATTCCATACAAAATGTGAGGAAAGATCAAAGTAAATACTTATTTACTATTAAGTAGTTTTGGCAACAGACGTTATGTTATAAATTCATTTGTTGTCATTGTAACGTGTAATATTCAGGAGGCCGTAATTAAAGTTCATATATTTTTTATTTTTTGTAGATCAATGAACATATGCCATATTTCGTGAAATATCCGTGCGAAACCGGGACGGACTGCCAGTATTATAGGACAGCCCACGGTTTCCCCTTAACTCTTGTCCCTTAACCGTAGCGTCATGGTATATAGCCTTCCTTGATAAATGCACTGTTCAACACAAAGATATGTTTCAATTAGAATCTGATATTGGCGCGTTAAAACAAACAAACAAACTCTTCAGCTTTATATTATTAGTATAGATAAATAATTGAACATATATCTCCGTAAATAATACCGTAATAAATCCTATGGCTTCACAATTTACGTACAGGAAAAATTACCGATTGAACCGGAGGATGGTCATGTGTTAGGGATATTGAAATTTTGTAAATATCGGAACTACTTCAAACGAAAACGAGACAACATAACATGTGACTATAATTTTTGTTAACGTTCGTTTCACGGGGAGGCAATTAATGTGTTTTAATTATAATAAGTAATTTCATATTCTTGTGTTCGCATATACCCTTATTATTTAAAAAAAATTCTCGCTGGGGAATGCATTTAGGCATCCCCCGGGTCGGGGAGGGGGGTATGTGGAACTCGGGAGTCGGAACAGCAGGTCCCCCTACCCACTAAACCCCAGCGGTTTTCCTACTCGTCAACCAATGCAGGCTCCACGGGATGGCGGTGACGGGATACGACCGCGACTCTACCAGCTCTTCACCGAGCCGTCGCCTCGTAACCCATCCCAAGGCAGCGGGGCTCGCATTATACGCCTTCGCCTTGGACCTCTCGAGGACTGATTTTCAGTGACAGTGAGTCGCTCCACTTCTCTCAGCCACTCCGCCTTTCGCTTACCCCTCATAGTGACTTTCGCGAAGCGTTCGTCTGCATTCCAAGCTTCTTCGCCTCTCTTCATATCTCTAATTAATGCTGGTAGCGAGAGGCACATGTGGACTTGCCCAGGCGCAATACACCCTGAATAACTTATATTATCTATCACCATTATTATATAAACGTTATTCATATTTTACACACGTATTATAATAGTGTTATACAATAGTGTTATAGTTAAATTTGAGGATAATCGTTGCGTTCGTCTAGCATTGTGTTAAATATTACAATTACCTGTGACGGTATCTCAAATGTTATAGATTAAGTTTCTGTATTTCAAACGGAAAAACGGTACCCTTCTAGCCATATGGTAATTTTGTTAGCGGTCTATATTGCTATCTGTCAAGGCTTTTGTGTAAGGAACTTGTAGAGTAGTCAAACTGAAATTTCATATCTAATACGGAATCGGCACTTTCTTGAAGCACAGGAAATAAATAATCTACGATTATGAGCTTATTTTCTATAAAATCCCACCTTAACAAAAACTTTATGGTACTTATGTAATTTTTTGTTGAAAAGTGTATATTTCCAGTATATATAAAGGAATAAATACAAGAGCTGCTTAAATACAAATAATCCTTAAATGCGAAAAGTCCTAAATTATAATTGAACTACCGAAACCATTACAAACTGATACTTGTGGTTAATTTCATACAAAATAATTGCGGGTACCCACAAACTAACTTTCACAACATATAATATAACCTCTAGTTGACACGGACCCCCGGCGTGCGTGTGTGCAAGTCCCGCTCGCATTAGGACATAATTTTTCATTTCTGTCAAAGAAGATTATAAATGCATCAAATGAAGCAATTTTATACTAAAAGTCAATTTGATGAAATATGTGGATGAAACCGCGGTGCTCCCAGTAGATGGTAAAAATTATTCGATAATATACTTACTGGTAATGCATCAACTACACTACCTCACCTGGGGCACCTCCTGCATTTAAATTAAAAATAAATGTTTAAATATCTTGGAAGAAAAAAACTGTTACTTTTCATTTTTGTAATCTTTAATTTTGGTCTATACTGTTTTATGGTAACAACCACCGTTACTAGGGAATTGCGTAAAACTAAAATTTAGACTTATTTATCTCACGTGGGGTTGATTAGGACTTTGACATTTCTTTTTATAGTGTACTAGAGATCCACCCCAGTTCGGCCCGTGAATATCGGGAGCTGATTGGTACTGTAACAAATTGTCAACTAAAGCCTTCCTCGGGAATAGCTAGGTCCATTGGTGAAAACGTCATGAAAATTCGTTCTGTAGATTTTGAGAACATCCATCACACACAGACAGCTTTGAAGATTTTGTTATATAATAAGTATGTATAGATAGACTAAAGACCTGCACAAATTTTCGTATCAATGCGCATGATTGCGATACCCTATTTATGTGTTAATTTTTTTATTGGACTAGACCATTTAAAATTTTGCGACAGTCTTTCGTCATGTCGTGTGTGCATGGTGACCTAGTTTCGTCTCCGTGTCAACTGTCATCAGAATTGACTAATTCTTGTTATAGGCTACGGGTGATAGATACATCCCTCCTATCATGATTTCATATTTAATTTGATTTTCAATTCCAATGAGCTTAATACAATTTTATCATTAAATAAATAAATTTCGAAACACTAATTTGACTTTGTCAACATTATTTGAACGTAAAAAATGTTGAAATTAAATGAAAGTTAAAATTGGAAGAAGAAAAACATTCTGATTTTCATCCACCTTTACAACATTCAAATTATTGGTTTTCATTTTCATCATAACAGACTCCTTTATCTACTGTTAAATATGTTTGTCCGAACTAATCTCAGATACTAAAGCGATTTTAATTAAATTTCTTACAAACTTAATACTTTGTCCAACTTAAAATATGGGCTATATTTTATTTCATTCAATCTAAATTAAAAATAACCATTGTAGTTATAAAACATTGCCGTGGTCGGGTCAGCTAGTTACGTGTACGACCGATGTCGTGATATAATTATTAAGTGAGGCGCCAAAACTTAATTTATACCCAACTGGGACACCAACTTCAATAACCGCATTTTACAAAGCTTATACTCAATTATGAGACAAGTTGAATAAATAGGATACTAGCAAGCGCTTTATAAAATTGCTTTCAAGAAATTTGATTTTATGTGTGATATTTAAGAAAATATCGTATGCTCTTTGCGAACGCAATTCTATAGGAGCTGATTATGTTCGCGATTCTTGTCAATATTTTGGTTTTCACTCTTTGCTGTAAATAATTTTGTAACCATTTCAATCCTTGTATTAGCAATAGGGCTTGGTAGCATGGAAGGCTACTGAGAACCTATATTATAATAGGAAGCGATGATGAAGATGAAATTTGACGGGTTTGTTACGGTTTGTGAGTGGCCCATTGGGGGTGGGGGGAGAAAAAGAGTATCTATAGAAATGTGCGATTGTCTATGTCGTCGGTAGTCATCAAAAAGGTCCGATTCCTCGTTTGCATCCCTATACTATAAAAAGTGAGGCTGCTCTTTGCGGAGAGAGAATAGCATATATAAATATACATAATACTACACAAATAATTTTGGCTGAGTTTATTATCTTTGTTTATTGACTTCCTGGACATAGACTGAGAACTTGTAATGCTAATTTCTAGAATATAAATTCACAATGCTTCAAAGTTTAAGCTTACTATAGAGCTAACTTTACTTAACAGTTATTATGTATTTAGATTTGACAAAAGTTAGCGGTGCTGGTCTTTCCTGCTTCGCATTAAAATGCTTTTTTTTTTTGGATCTGAATTTATGCTGTGGAAGCGAAGAGAAGCCCAATTCTCATTCCCTTTTTCTTTTATTCTGAGCTGGAGGAGGGCAAGCGCAAGCATGGCGGGCAGCTCCTCTCCTCAGATATAAGTATGTTCTGAAGCGTCACATGAAAAGATGCACCATAGAACTATCTGGTTGGGAGAGTTGGCGTGAAACTGTGAAGATACGAACCTGCGAATTCAAAAAACAACGCTTAGAAGACCTCGACTCGCAAACGCGATGAGTACAAAAGCCGTTAACTCGCCGCCATTCACTATCATTACGAGAGCGACAAGCTCACTTGTCCACACTGTGGAAGGCAGTTTGCTGGGAAAATCGCCTACGTAAGCCATCTTCGTACGCATCAGCACCAAACTCTATAAGTAGTCGACGTGGCCGCCATGGCCGAAATCGGTCGGAAATCATCAATCACACTCATTCCCATTTTTTAAACGTTATGATCAAACGAATCGTTACGAAAACTTTGATAATGTAAGCAAAAATTGGTGGTTGTGATAATAAATTCTCCGTCGCAATTTTTTCTTTCCTTCCGACGAAGAATTTTGCTATGGAAACGAAGAGAGGCCCAATACAGATTCATCGGATTGTTATGAGTGCTCGCCGGGCCACGACACTACATTTGGGGTAGATAAGGGTCCGACCTCCCACTCTCCCGCAAATGGGAGAGATGCATCCCGATTTGAGAATATTTATAATAGCTAATTTTACTATCAGTATAATAGCCAGAGAGACTACGGGGTCACCTCCCCCGACTCTGACGTCAAAGGCAGCGCGCGCACGGTGGTTAAATTGGCCTAGGCGTTGACGTGAATGAATAGCTCATGGAGAGGTCATGGCTGGGGTCCCGTACACCCTCAGACGGGTGAAAGACCTCGCCCGCAATAGTATCGGTAATATAAATAGCTAGGAAAATCGCGGATCTTTTGAATGATTTCTGTTATATATATATATTAGTCTATGCATAAATGGGGGGCAGACGAGTCAAATCAAATTATTGCACGCGTTTCACTTCGCGTTTCCCAACTGAGGCACGCTCTCACAAACTGCAAGAAACGTAAGCCATCATTTCAAGCCGTTATTAACTATTATGCGAGCGAATGATCCTCGTTTATGCCAGCTTATTTCAGTCACAACAGACTGACTCTTAGAAAACACTATAATGGCAACTGTAGAATATTTCTAAGCGTGATTCGCGACCTTACTAACGGTGTATGAAGCAAAATCACCGTACATACGTTACAAAATCAAAGTCTTAAGTGACCCTTAAACTATAATTTATGTTTACGGTCCAATATATCCAAATGAAGTTGATTTGGCTGAGTTTTTCCATAATCAAGAAATTAATGGATACCCCATGATATTAGTATGCAATTTAGATAGAACTAATGCTCGATCGGCCAATATGCGCAGGCGTTATTTGGCCAAGAGTCAGTCTTATCAAATTATAAAATTTACGACCACCACTTCCTTAAATAGCTCAATCAAATGTAATTGATTAGTCGACTACACTCACAAATAATACTGCCCCAAGGTTTGGCTACAATATCACGCCGATCAGTTTTAATTCTTGACCTAGCAGAAACGAAGCCAAGTATTTGGACATGTGAGGTCTTTCGAAGTAGGTTACAATTATCATCAAAATTTATACTTCTTCACGAAAAAGCGAAAAGGCTCTATGAAAAAGAATATGAAAAACATTAAAAATATATTTCAGAATATATATGAAAAACATTAAAAATATATTTCAGAAATAGAATATGAAATAAATTTCGGCAGGCATTCCGCAGTGGAACTTAACGTTGAACTGGTTTTGCCTCTTTGGCAAACACATGTCCAAGATGGTTAGTTTTTAGGGTCCCGTAACCAAAGAGTAAAAACGCGACACTATTACTACGAATTCGTCTATCGGTCACCAGTCTGTACCTCGTGAACCGCGATAGGCAGATACTTGAAATTGCTTCTATGACAACAAATACTAAAGAACTAGAGTAAATTAACGATTTAATAGGGCGCATACAACAAACGTGTTTATTACCAGATTTTTATTGATAATGGAATGGAACCATTATCTATGATAAACTAAATAATCAGGGAACTGGCGTAACTCGTAATTAGCCGGGTTTTTTTATGGCGTAAGAGTTCGAATGATCGATGCCTTTTGGTGAACACCGACGCACATAAGCATCCAAAACCATGTGCGTTTCAGTCCTTCACCCCATATTTACCTTAATTCTTTCAGCCCCAGGTTCTTTGACCTCGATCGCGCGCTCCTTTATCGTTGTAGTACTGTGGATAAGTTTCGAAAATGATACTAAATGATACTAAATTAGGTGAAGTTTACAGTGTACGTATGAATAATTTTCGTTTTCTTGTGATTTTATTGGTTACATAAGGTATACATTACATACCTACCGTGTCCTAAAAACGTGTTACCATTCACACTGTATATTACTTCTCAGTAGTGATCCAGTGGTCTAGCGATAAGCATGTTCAACCACAGACGTGATTCGAAACCCGAGTCGGACGAAACAAAAAATTTTTATTAAGAATTTTCAATATTTTACAGTCTAAGTCAGGATGTTGGCGGTATTTACACCCGCTAGCCGAGAGCCCGTTGAGCCGTGGCCCCTGCGAGTGACTTCTCACCGGGCGTGTCGGATTACCGTTCCATCAGAATATGAGAATTAGGGGAATAGAGAGTGCATGTGTGCGCCTATATTCGTGCAATATAGTATGTCTCTGTGTCAGGTTTGTTTACTTAGTTAAATTTGTTTCAAAATATTTATCTCGGTATTTTAGACTTCTCTATGTTATAAACTGTTAATAAGTATATGCTAGTACCTGTTTCCTTGTAAGATGTATCTTGATATAGCTCGATGCGAGCCGTTAAGAACAGCTAAAACCAGTTTGTTCTTCGTAATCTGCGGCTGCGCACCGCAGTTATCTACGCAATGAATACGGAGTTAAAAGCTTTGCTAACCGATCGCCATTTCGCCAAGCAATCCAGCTTGCCGTGCTGTATTGCGGCTAAATTGAGCTGGCACGACCAGGGTGCTCGATGACATGGTACCCCGTAAAGTCACAACTCTGATGGCGCATTTCGTGCGGTTTGTGTGTTTCCTATGGCCTACTATAGTGGTCCTTCACGACGATGTGTCTATAGGCGTCGGTAGTCATCCAAAGGATCTGAGTCCTTATTTCACCTTGAGTCAGTCAATGGTGATCACTATATACATTTATCAGATCAAATAACCGATATAGGATATTTTTTTTATTATTCTGCCTTCATAGAACTGTAGTGGGCTATTGTATGAAAAGTAGAAATTAGCCCGGGTGTAACTGCAGGGCGCAGCTAAGCTGCAGGTTTTGAATGATCCATTTGTCGAAGAAGGCTATAAGGCTATACCATGACGGTACGACTAATAGAACCTTAGTTGCTTGGGTGAAAACGCGGGGTGATCTAGCACCATACGGATATATTTAACAAAACCGCAGTCAGTCATCATCATCAGGTCATCAAGGTGTTGCAGTAGGTAGGTCCTATTACAGGTAAATGTACGTAGGTACATGCGAAACATTAGTTTGCCTGATATTTTTTTGTAGATACTAAATGAACAGACATTTTATCATATTTTGTTTAGTTTCTGTCAATGAACAGTTTTATGTGAGTGAAAATGAGTATGATACAATATTACTTTATAATAATATGAAAATGATGATGATTCTATTATGATGATAATGTTAAGACAAAATTATACATACTATATTTCAAATTAAAATAAATGAAATTTGATAATTCCTGAAAATTAGTAAAGAAATTCCGGTACTTGCGGCATTCCACAAACTCAAAATCAACGAATATTCTTCAATATCTTGTTTTAATCTATTTGGTCGGTATTTATCTGGTTTTTCGTACAGGTTCTTTCTTAGGTTAAGGTCGTTCTTTTTTTTGGAATCAATCAGTAATTGAGAATTAAAAAAAAAATATTCTTGTGTGGATACAAGCTTTTAATCTAGGCACCAAAATGGTGACACAGACTTGTTAAACGAGTCGAAATCCTACGGGGTTGTTAACTTTAATTATATCTTACAAAATATAGATAATGTCGTGAAAAAAGTAATTACACTAAAGTTATTATTTTCAAGAAAATACGGGCACATCATGATATCGATATCGGTCAAAGGTCAATGACAGGGCAGATATAACCGTGACGCTACGACAATAGCCTATGTGTTATGTGGGTGAAACCACGCGGCGTTGCTAGCCAAGTATACACACATACACATCTACACGCCAGTTCCCTAAAGGTTGGCAGACAGAACGGAGAACCACATATCGCAATATTATACAACTAGTTGCATTTGCATGTTAGTCGTGTCATATTAAATCGCGGAGTGACCTAAATGAAAATAATAAATGGCATTTAGTATATAAAATTCCATGCACTACATTCACACGGCCCACGTTATGAATACAACTTAGATGACAGACGTGAGTATGTTAAACGTTATTATGCGCCCTATTTTTACTCCGCTCCAAGCTGGCAGTAGATAACTATATTAGCATTTGTATTAGGGCTTTGAACGTACGTCGCAAATATATTTACTACGTCTTTATTCGTCCGACTTATTGTGACTATCGATTTACAAAAATACTGAGACACACAATCAGAGTTTCAAAGTCGTTCGTGTGAAAGATGTGCAATTGTCAAATTATGAACTTTGTAAGGACAATTTAAAATCTTGCGCGTAAGGGTTATGTATATATATATATATATATATATATATATATATATATATATTTATTCATTATATCGCGATATAAAGTACTTTTTATGTTATTCCATATTTTATTATATCTGTTAAATTTCATTTAAATCCGTTTTTTTTTATTCGGAGGGACCTACTACTGATTGGCGGCGCTTGTCCAGCCTTAAAAGTTCGAATGACTACGAAATATTTTTTTCTCTTCAGGTTTAGGGAGATGATAGGGGGACAGACCCCCCCCCCTCTTACCGCAGATGGGAAGAGACAAACCGGAATTTTATTGTGGGCGTTACCTAATGGTACGTTTAAATAATAATAATTGTTGTAAATAGTAGGCAGTAGAAAAAAAAATATTAAAAGAACAATAAACCCGACTGCTAACTGACAATAAAAAAGAACTGCCAATTGAAGGGTTCCGTAGCCGAAAACCAAAAATCCGCGATCCCTAAACCGCATACCTCTGAAACTACCATATTGAATTTAAACAAACCAATTTTTCAAAATTACACTAACAATTTTGTAGCACTTCATAAAATAAACCAGTTTTTTTTTTCAAATATTAAACATACAGGACCTATAATCTCCGAGTAAAACGTTTGTGACATACGGACGGACTGACTAACGGACATGAGGAAATTTTAAGGGTTTTTTGCCATTTGGATACGGAACCCTAAAAACAAGGCTAGTTAATTTTCGCTTCGACAGTTGGACACATTTAAAATCGTGGCAAAAGGCTTTTCGACAAATAATGCGACCCGTCTGTAGAAGTGGTTACTAGCTTACCCTTGTTTATCTTTCAGTTAGCAGATAGGTTTAATTTCTCGTAACTATTATTTTTTGAGATCTTGAAGCACGGTCAAACCAACTCAACATTATTTAAACATAATATAAATAGCTAGCAAGCCACACTCTTTTCCAGTTCCTGAGATTAGTGCGTTCAAGCTAATAAAAAAAAACATGATCGATGCTTAGATTTCTGGTATGCTGGTAGTTCCCATGAGCTACTTATTACATAATGGAATTTATTCTAGTAGCCCACTAGTAACACGAGAAAAGTTTGACGCATGAGAAATTATTTTATATAAAAAGTGGGTCAATCTTAGTTGAATATTATTAAAATATAAACCAATCTTTTAGCGGATGTCTGATGTCCTAAATGTTTTTATAACGTGAGGAGCATTCCCATCGTTTGGTTATGTATTGTCGATTAATTTCTTTTTCATGTACAACACGTGTAATGCTCACAAATGTCTAACTAATGCAATAAATGCGAAGGTTTCCATATATAGATGTATAGATGTATATAGTAATATATATATGTTTGTTACACAACCACGTCAAAACTACTGGACACATTTTAATGAAACTTGGCAGTGTTGTAGACTATTTATATACTAGAATAAGGTTTCAGTTATGTTTGTTGACGAGATTTTTTATGGTTATAGCGGGGCAATCGTGAAATCCGAGCTTTTTTTTATTAGTACCGAGGCCCATAGATATCCGCCTTATTGTCTCTCTATTGGGCCACCGAAAACTCATAAACCGCATGAAATTCATAGGCTGTCACTTTACGGCGGTGCCACGTGAGCGAGGGGTAACTCCATGGACTTGACTTCTCATTTGACAGCAATGCATCACGGCACTACATAACTAAAACTTATATGAACACGGCGCGAAAAGTACGTAGATCCACAAGGATGTACGTACTTGTGTGTATAACATTGGCATTTAATGTGTGTATAACATTGGCATTAATGTTCGCGCACTTTACTAAAATGTACGTGGAAGTTAAATGTTAGTGTCCCTGCTGCTGTGATACTGATACCTTAACACCTTAATTGTGTCAGCAACGGTGAGCGGTGACTGAATTACATGGTGTCATTGTGGGCCATGTCAAGCACCAGTACCTAACGCAAGACATGTATTTCAAATGTTCAGAG
Organism: Eumaeus atala; assembly: GCA_017140195.1. Taxonomy (NCBI): domain Eukaryota; kingdom Metazoa; phylum Arthropoda; class Insecta; order Lepidoptera; family Lycaenidae; genus Eumaeus; species Eumaeus atala. Next base: position 30,791 of record JAFELO010002045.1, read on the forward strand.
GAAGCTGTCGGCCATATTCTGCGCGTTTTTCGCTACAGTAATTGACTGACACGGCTCACGAAATAACTACGTTCCGCTTGCCCTGGCATTTTCACACTGAGAACTAGGTTTATTGATCACGTTTTTATGAACAATAAAGTGCAATACATTAAGTTTTGTATTTTTTTTATCGTATGGTATTAAAATGTTCGGTGATTGTTCCCCGCCAGGGTGTAACAACCAAATTATGGACAAAAGGTGGACCGCATGACATCCCGTTTAATCAGCTAATTTAATTTAAGATTTTAAGAATCCATCAGATACAGGCAGACAGATTTTGGGGACTTTATATTAATAAGCAACTTTAGTTAGATAGTACATTGAGTACAAAAGAAACGAAAAATGTAATTTTGTTCTGTTCATCATTGAACCATTGCAGGCAAGGAAAAATAGTTGTTAGTTCATTAGGGCAACGTTGGCAGCAGGTAATTTGCTTTAACTTTTTCCTGCTGCTTTTTTGTCGATTGTTTGGACATTAACTATATAGCACAGATACCAGAAAGTTAAGATCTCTATGAACAATGTAATTTACTTGCTAATGATTGATTCATTTTTTATCCGGTGTACCGGTTAGAAAGATGTATGTAATATATAAACACATCTTATTTCTTATCGGTATGATATAAAATTGTATTAGGTAATAACCCATAGACATTCGTAAATCTTTTCTATTAGACATTATGTAGGATTTTGATACACCGAGGTTGTGAATACTTTCAGCAGCCATGGTCGCAGGACGAACGTAATTTTTATTTTTCTATAGTGGGGAAGGGCCAATTTGGTGACTGTGATTACCGACGCCGATAAAACATCGTCGCAGGCAATACTCTTTCCCCAAATGAGCTTCCGCGTACCCATAAACTACAGGATACGCTACAGTACAGACGTCACCTTGCAGTACAGGGTTACATACAGTATCATGGAAGTTAGAAGTATCCCGGTTGTGCCAGCCCAATTAGGCTGCAATACAGCACGGCAAGCTGGATTGCTTGGCGAAATGGCGATCGGTTGCTAAAGCTTTTAAGTCCGAATCATCAACAAGCAAACAACGGTTTCAGTAAAAACAATATTCATAATCATTAGAAATTCAGTGTGATGGATGTTTTCATCTCAATAGACAAACATAAAGACTGTGAACATTTGTAATTGTTGCGGATGAAATTGAATAAGTGTTGTTGTGTTGTATGAGAGAGATTGAATAAGTGTTATTGTGTTGTATGAGAGAGATTGAATAAGTGTTATTGTGTTGTATGAGAGAGATTGAATAAGTGTTATATATTATAGCACTGGCAAGAAATAGAGGTTTTACTCAGGTCGTGAAGACAGCACTCAATTTTTAGTACGCCGAACCTCAATTGGAACTAATGGGCTCCTTTAGAATTCCTTTGAAGTTGAATTGAGTGTAAGCAACGGCGGGTAGCCTCTATCGAGCTTTAGTCCAAGTTGATTCAATTAATTTGATTATAAATAGTCAAAGCCTCGAGGCCCTCTCATATCTATGAGCCTCGAGGCCAAGCAGACGCTTGAGGAACGCCCTAATGATGACGATGATTAGAGGCGTTTACGATAGAGTGGGTTGGTTGTGCAATAAAATTGTAAAGTAAACGGATATGCCTGGCGCGTTACGCTAGAGGCCGCGGCTTCGAATCCGTTAGGCCATATTACCGTCTTGATAGTGATGCCTTTACTGTTGTGTAGCTTTGTTGTCAGGATGCTAATATGCGTCGGTAGTCACCAAAAGGCTGCAATTGCTCGTTTATACCACCATGCTATAAAAAGCGTGGGCGTACTTATGTATACGCGTTAGAAGTTATACTTCTTTGGCGTAACCAGATATAAATCTAAACAAAAACATATATTTCTTCTTATTCTATGTTTATAGAAAACAAACGACGTGTACCATAGAAAAAAATTGACATTGAAAGTTTTATTATAACGCAATAGAATTTTTTTTTGAGAAACGTAAATGTTGAATATAGCTTACCTTCGGGTTTTAGTTCTTCGAGACGGTGTGTAAAAATACTTTCATCATTTGCCCCTAACGCGCTAAAAGAAATATAACTTCAAAAAGAAATAGACGAATAGAATGCAGCACTCCTGGCGAGAGAGACTTGATCAGTCCTTCTATATTTGCAGCTGGAAAATTTCATTTGCATGCGATACGATTGAATGTCGTAACCATTTATTTTTCTGCCGTTAATAAAAACTCCATCCAAACGTTTGTTTTATCATTTTAAATGTTCAACAAAACTTTCTATTTATCTTTTATTGACTATGGCAAACTTTAATAATCTGTTGAGGAATCACCGGCCAGGGTATAGTACCCTGGCTTCACTATAAGGATATCAATGATAAGACAATGACATACTTAATATTACATAAACTCATAAAGCATACTAAATATATTTCCGTTGTCGAGTAGATACCTGTAACACAAGTCCACACAGTACGAAGCACCGCACAACTTGAAGCCTTGTCATTAAGCTGGGGTTCAGCAGTCAGAGGTGATCCGAGACACCTTGGGCAAAGCCAATTAATTGTTTTTATTTCAAATAACATTTATGATCTTTACATACGAATACGTATGATAGTTTAATACACGAATACAAAACAATTAAAAATATAAAAAGCTTATTCAAAGTCGTCTCCATTGGCTGCAATACAGCCCTTCAAACGTTGAGGCCTGTGCAGATGTTTTTATACCGTTTCCACAAAAATATAGCTCTGTCGTTCCTTCATAGCATACACCCCACCAAACCATTACTGAAGTCGGATAATTTCTGTCCCACATTGCATTCTGTCGACTAATTGGGAAGTTCTTTAGAGCTTTGAGCATAAATACGGCTATTTTGTTTGTTAAAATGTTGCACAATTGTAAAAAATTCTCATGCTTAAACAATTTTTTCCTGTGACCTCCCTTTGCGTAACGCTTCAGTAGTTGTTTCGATTTAACCACTCTATTCATCTCCTATTTATCAGTCGAGAAACGACCAGTGCGCCTCTTATGGGCTGCAAGTACGAAGTCATCTCTTAATATACGTGACATGGTTCTGGATGCCATCTTCACTTCCCGAGATAAAATCTTTTGCTTTTGGAAAGGCTTTCTTCGAATTCTTTCCCTTTCTGCTTTGAACACCTTTTTCGTACGAACACCACGTGGACGACCAGATCTTTTCTGTCACAAACAGAGGAAGTCTCATTGTACCTATTAGTAACCCGTTACACAAACATTTGTCCAATACCGAGTGTATGGGAGAGTTTTAAAAATTGCATTTGTCGCCATACCTACTTTGCGATCCCGGAGATTCTGTTCTCTTTATCACCTCAATAAATTATAATGTCGCTAAATATTGTGCAATGCGTTGAATGAGAAAACACAATGAACAATCGTAAAAAAATGATTTTTATTTTTAATTGTAACAGTATTTATGGCCAGATTTAGTAATATGCTGCGTGTCTTTCACACCATTGGACCCCACACAGAGCCGATGAAGGCACGTAAATGCATTTCCCCACGATAACAAAAAATAAGTAGCCTAACGTGGTGTGATAAGTCCACAGGTTATTATTATATTTTAAAAAATTAGCAAAAGTAAATAAACAAATCTTAAAAGTTACAATTTACCAGTCTATGTATCGCATTAATATTATGTGCGGTTTGCACTAAATCATTGTTTATTTCTAAACTTTCGAATACCTTAAATATTTGCCTTATTTATTTCGCATTCACACGAACCCCGCTGGAAAACATACAAAAAATACTTCTTATAATATTTTAAGCCTTAAAATACCTCTCATTTAATTGCACTTAGTATTTTATCTGCCTAGCGAATAGAGCTCGATTAGATAAAGTTATTTACTAGAATATGCCTAAAAAAACGGAAAGGAAGGCAACAAACTATGTGTATGTCTATATACGTCGGAGGTCATCAAAAGTCTCTTATTGCTCATTTGCCCGCCTATAGGTACTATTAAAAAAACTGATAATAATTGCTTGTGAAACTATAACACCATGATAACAGAACATATTAACGAGAGGCGTCCGTTAATTCATCCCCGCCATTGTTGTGTCAAAAATGTATAGAGGGCATTAATTGATTTACAATGTTTGGCCATGCGTACCCACGTGTCATGTCCATTTGTTTTTAGGATTCTGTGCGTTAAAAGATTTTGTTACGTTAAGAAATTTCACATTA
>JAFELO010002045.1:55787-72095 GCA_017140195.1 Eumaeus atala
TCACTAATGGCCTAAGTTGTAAAGTCTCATGTAAGCATTTGTAAAATAGCTGATCGGTATGATTGATGTGCCTATCACGTGTGCAAATTGCCATTTAATTAACCTCGATACTTAATTGTTTTTGCGTTCATTGAGAATAGGTTGTCCCTGATCGAGTACGTTATGTATTGCAATTATTCAACTAGTGTTTTTATAATAATGTTTGTTCAGCAAGAAACTACGTGTAAATAATTGCTTACCAAGCAAGCATTGCAGCTTGTGCTGGTACTTCCCGGAAACCTTTCGCTTATATTGCCCACGCGAAGTTCTTGCGTTTAAAAGGAGGCAATAAGAATAGGAGTGGCTGTTCCTATGTTGGCTGCCTCATAGACCGCTACGTATGGTGACCCGATGGCTGCACCCCTACGTATCATACACCCCTACGTAATAGAAATACTCAGTTTAACTTTATGTCTATTAAATCACAAGAAACGTAATTCAAATTTATTAAAACTATCTCCAGCTGCCTGCTTTCTCGGCAGCTGGGTATAGTGATAGATTAATGGCATTTTACTATGATCAAGAGTTAACGTTGTCTGGCGGAGAGAGAGAGAATAAGAGACCGCATTATGTTATAGGATAACTTTGCCGATGCATAGAGAGTTCAGGGCTCTCAATGGTGCAGGGACACTTTTTCATAACTCTTGTGTGTGCCGAAGTTATTCGCTCGCATTGTCAAGCATTGGTGTATACCTCACTATAGCATAAAGTAGTTCATATAACTTAGGAAATAAGTGGTTTCCACAGGAACTATATGACCTATGCAACACTTGTTCCAGACTTGTTTAATGACATTGAATAATTACTTCCACATTGTTCTTTTGGACATTCAAGTGCCTATACGAGATAAGTGATCCGAAACAAACGCTAGAGACATTACCGCTTGCTCGCATTTACGTTTATTAAAAGAAGCCGAAGTGGAGTGCCCACGACGCCAGAGTCATATCCCTCTAGCCATGATGATAATAGTTAAATTCACTATTACAAACACTCACGGGATGCGTATACCCCCAAACGAATCCGCAAAAAGATGTTCGCCAATTGTTACCTGATTTTAAGTAAAAAAATTTTTTTTTAAAGTATTTAGAGTTTAGACCGGCAAACGTACGTATTTTTAGTGTTGCGTAACCAAAGGATAAAAAACGGAACCACATGTCCGTCTGTCAGCACGCTGTATTTCATGAACCGTGATAGCTAGGCGTGTGCGAGCGTCGCACTTGTTCGGTTTTTATTATAAAAGGGCATCACATTGATGTGTACCGTTCCTCAAACATCCAATATCACTGTTTACAATGTAATTCTAGTACAAATACGAAGCTGAATCAACCCATCTTCGCTGGGTAAACCCTGCCGGGATTGGATTCACTTAATTATTTAGCCTAGTTCAACCGATGCTAGTATGTAAACTAATTTCCCTCACATCTATACTAATAATATAAAGCCGAAGAGTTTGTTTATTTGAACGCGCTATCTCAGTAACTACTGAGTGGAATTATTTGTGTTGAATGGTCCATTCATCGAGTAAGGCCACCTGACGCTAAGACTGATGAAACCGTGGGGTGATACTGGTTCTGGATACAAAATTGGGCGCAATCTCATACTTATATTATATAAAAATGTCGTAAATTATAATTCCTTTGCTATCGGATGTTAGCTGCATATTACACACATAAAATCAACAAAATCGGTTATGTTCTCGTTTGAATTAGACCTGTTATAGATGTGCAGAAAAATTAATATGTGTAAGAGTATTTTAATACAATCGTCGCTTTGGGATAACACACACAATGCGCACAGATTGAATGAGGAATAATTTCAAATAAGAGTACGTATGATATTGCTTTTCTCGGTACAAATATTCTACAACTTTAATATTGTTTGTAAGGCGGACTTACCGCGAAATCTACAGATTGTTACAAAAGCACGTTCCTTAGTGAACGAAGCGGAGATTACGTTTCAAGATCAACAACGTGCATTATGTTTCAAGGCACTGTATTCATTTATAAGTTTTTTATAGCATAGGCTGACGCCCACCGATATCACCTCGGTTAGGTATGTCAAAGGACAATTAACGAGCTATGTTGGGTGCCTTATGACTTCGTTACTAATTCTATAGGATTTGTCTTAACGTAGTAAGTTTTAAGTAACGAAGTCATAAGGCAGAGAACTAAAGTATCCGATATCAGGCGAAGAATAAGCTCGCTGATTTGGCAATGGGCTGGTCACACACTCAGAAAAGCAAATGACAGATGGGCTAGCAAGGTTCCGGAGTGGAGACCGTGTTTTGGAAAACGAAGTGATAAACAACAATATACAAATGCCTTCCTTCTCCCCATCATCTCTATTGACCTACTAGCTTGTCACAATTTCTACGAAGCTACAGCGTTACGTATGCCATTACTTTTTAAAAAGTATCATGTGACTGAGAAGTGTCTCCCCGTTTGTGATTTTATTTCCCCTTATGTTAGTCCCGTTATGTTAAAATTTTACTAATGTAAAATGAAAGAAAAACAGTATATCGGTTGGCAGATGTAATGGACTCATTACATTTGCCAACCTAAATACTGTTTTTGTAATTACTACACTGTAATATACTGTGTAACTAAATGTACTGTAAGTAAAATTCAGATATTTAACTGGTTTTGAAAATAACTACAACTAGGGCATCTAGGCAATTATTGTCGTCAAAAAGGGCAGACCCTTAAATTATCTTTTTAAAAAGTATCGTGTGACTGAAAAGTGTCTCCCCGTTTGTGATTTTATTTCCCCTTATGTTAGTCCCCTTATGTTAAAATTTTACTAATGTAAAATGAAAGAAAAACAGTATATCGGTTGGCAGATGTAATGGACTCATTACATTTGCCAACCTAAATACTGTTTTTGTAATTACTACACTGTAATATACTGTGTAACTAAATGTACTGTAAGTAAAATTCAGATATTTAACTGGTTTTGAAAATAACTACAACTAGGGCATCTAGGCAATTATTGTCGTCAAAAAGGGCAGACCCTTAAATTATCAGTGCGATTATCGATTTTTAACTATCGAATTGCACTAGCTCGGCCAAGAATGTGCCACTAGTTCGCACGATACCGCAACAAAGGGACAGCTCTCAGTGTGGTTGGTTAGGTTAGCATAACAAGATGCGGATATCTGTGGGCGTCGGTATTCATTAAATGATTTCTCGTTTGCTCCTTTTTACTATTAACATATACAAGTCCCCAAAAGACTATCTGTGTTTAAGTGATGATTTTCTTAAAATCTACTGAATGGATTTTCATGCGCCTTTCACCTATAGATAGAGGATTTACCGGCTTCTGAGCCTATATTGGTAAAGCCCGGGCGTATCGCTGTTATACATACAAAATAAACTTGTAAATGTTTTGTCACAACTCGCTTCGTGTCATAACAAGTTCACAGATTTAATTTTGCAAAAGATTCATTTAATTATGCCGTCTCTAGCTTCAACATGTTTTACCGGCGAGCGACCGGATCCTCAGTGCTATGTTTAATGATGCGCTTCACTTCTCTGAGTAATTTAATTTTACTATGAATTGTTTAGGTGTAATTCACTAGCTTGTGTCAGATTGGTTTGAATACGGCAAATGCACTCACCAATATCAGCATCAGCTTTAGTCAATTTCAATAGGGGTTTTGAATTTTATTGTGAATAGTGAAATTGGTCAAATATGGCGTATGCCTATCACCGAAGAAGGACGATCCGTGCTGTCCCGTCCGCTTTTCTGCCAGCAGAGACCGCCGTGATGTTCAATGAAAGCGCGGCGTGTTTTATACTTTGGTGTCGTTTGCTGTTAGAAAACAAGTACAGACATGCATAACTTAACACTTTCATTGTCAACCTGGAATAAATAGTTTCAATAATAAATACTCTTTTACCTCACAAGGTAAAAAACATGCATAATAAAAAAAAGAACAAAATTAGTATAAAATGTGTGTGTTATCAAATTAAATGATCAGTACCAGATTTTTACTAAACCATTAGTCATAAATTATAACTGATACTGAAGAAAGCCTCTACCCTTGTCATGACACATGATCATGAACCAGACTTCAACACACGCTTCGTGTGGAAAGTGTCGTCCAGTAACACCTTGGAGTGGAATTGAAAAGAAGGGTTCAAAATATTTCTCTTCTTTGTTCTAAAAAATTCTACGGGTTTCGAAAAAAAATCTGTTGAATAAACGCGAAAGCTTAGCAGGCGAGCCACTAATTTATTATCAAACATTACACGTTACCACATGACGGCTAATTCAGTTTATGTCAGCAACGTCTGTCGTGACACCTAGTTGTCAATAATTTCTTTTTTTACTTTGATATTTTTGCCTACTTTTAGTTAGACTATTGAAGTATGATCTATAACTTTTTGTAAATATTATATGTCATCGGCAGATAATTTAAGATTGTAGTGGTTAAAGATTTTTCTCAAATCAGCCCAGTAGTTACGGACCTTATTCAATGCCAACAAACAATCATATGCTTCCTCCTTATATTATTAGTTATATAGATTTATCTAATTAACTCTTATTACATAAGTTTCAGATTGATAAACGCTCATTTATTGCAATAAATATGTTTACATGACTGAGATGTCGAGAGATATTTAAAGTGAAAGACACTTAGGTACCTTTCTATTTCAAATAGCAAACAATTTTATATCTATAGCATCTACAAACTTGTTATAACTTATTACGCTGCCAGCTCCAATAAGTCCCTCGTCTCTCGTCTGTCGGTGGTAAATTAATTTACCTCAAACTTATGTACTTCGGTCTTGTGTCGCGACACACATTGTTAAGGTTCAAGGTGTTGCGCGCGCTGCAAGTTAATGTCCAAACAACGTCAACATGTACAAAGTGATACATGTAAGAATATTGATTTACGATGTAGTGTATACACCTGAGGCCGTTTTACGTATTATTTTTTTGTACTGTCATCATGTCATTTTGTGTGGAAATAAAAATTGTATCCAGCAGCAGTCAGAAAATGGGATCGATAGATGGAATCAGCCGTTAGGTGACATATGGGTATTTATTTGCTGTTATGTACTATGAGTCGCAGTCGAATGCTGATGCTGAGTGCTATGTTGGCAAGGCCTAGGAGACTGCCGCAAAATGACAGTTGGACTGTCATGCTTAGTGTTGTATATGAACCAGGCTTCCTCCCGCCAGGAGGAAAGAAAGCTACATGACAATTGTGCGGCTATCTATAGCCCATCATGTGCTGTTAAGTAGTTTTGCCTGTGTGTTGATGTGTCAGTGAGCAAGATAGGGCATATTATTTTATATGAATCTGCATCTCACAACACTTCTGAGCAAAAAATTAAATCATCTAATGAAATAAATATTTAAACATTTGTGAAATGAAATTATAAAGCCGATTAAACAATGTTATGTCTTGAGGGAGCACGCTTACACAGAGTTCAATAATCTTTATTGAGTTTTAAGTCATGTGCTAAAATCTATTTTTCGTAATCAAATTAACACACCGATGAAATTGGTACACTGTTGACGGATTAAACATTTTAATGCATACATTAATAGTGAATCTCTATTTGATACACGTTATTGGTTTAAATTTGTTTGTGTGAAGGTATAGTAAAGTAGAAAGATAAGTTTCGATAAATATTGTTAAAACTTGGGCGCTTTATTTTTCTACTTTTGAAAAAGCCATAAATATAAAGAAACCGCGTAAAACCATGTCTGTACATTGAATATTTTTGAATAATAAAACTAACAATAGGATGATAAGGAAACAGTAATTAAAAAAAAAAAGGAAAAGAATGGTCTGTTTGTCCACTAAAATCTCCGGAACTAATGGAAAGATTTAAATGGAACTTTTTTTTGTTGTATAGCTCCTAGTCTGGACAACAAATATGATGTAATTTGTTTTGAAATCTATACTTTGGAAAATTTCAAGGGAAGAAATTTCCTAATTTTTCTTTCAATCAGCCACCAGTTTGTATACATTAAACGACGAAGTCTGCCAGTACAGAATAAAGTATACGGTCGAATTTTGGAGGATATTCAAAATTCCTCCAAAATTTGTTAGAAATTGTTATGTTAAGTTATCTCGCGGATTGTTCAATTATTAAACTAGTCCGATGTATCAATACGTTTTGCGTAGACTTATAGTCTACGCAAAGCTTCTAAAACGTCTAGATAGTTAAATAATTAATGTTAAATCCTTAAAAGTAGTTGTAATGCGTAACATCCGCGGTAACCTAGGACACCAGTATGTTCCTCTTGGGATAGATTTCACTCAAGGTAAACCGTGGGATACAGCTAGTAATTCTATAAGTAAGACGCAGTAGCGAGGAATCGACCACGTGTCCCCTGTGTTGATTAATGATACATAATTGAGCTAATTTTCAGCTGATTGTGGTAAAAATTTGACACGTGCTAATTGGTCTGGTCTCCTAGTATTACACTCTGACTAGCTAGTCGACAGTTACTTACCGCATAAATTCTTCATATTGATTACATCTATGACCTATTTGACAGGGTCCGAAACTGAAATCTATAGTTTATCTACAACTTAAGTACCCAATAGGCTAACCAGGGCTCTTATGGGAACCTGTGTACGGGGAAGATAGTATCAATGTAGAAAACAATATTGTGTGTAATTACTCATGGTGTATTAACTGGCCGCTCCCTGGTGTATGCTGATTATGTACAGAGATGTCGCCATGCTTCTTATTCCATTTCTTTCCTTGAAACTATGACTTATGTTTTAATAAGTTGTTTTTAAAGAAAAACTCTTAAAATAGTTTCCTTACTTGCGATTAATATAATGATCAATTCATTAATTCATGCGAATTTTTTGCGTTGTCATCATTCACCCGATTTTATTCATTCTATATTTTTGAGCTATTCAGCGATAGAAACACGAGATTATAATCTTGTATTCGTAGGGAAATCCTTAAAAACAATTACTTTCATTTTCCCTTAAATCTTCCAAGAGGTTGATTAATAAATTTTCACTTTACAGAAATGATATGATAAGCCAAATGGATTCAGGCGTTTTAAAGCGAAACGGCTAATTGACATAAACCGATTAAATTAAATAACCGTTTTACCTTTAGCGGTTTGTTTTATAGAATAATGTGGCACAAATATTTTTAATGCGAAAATTCGCATGGATGTATAGAGTAATAATATTTTTTACTTAATTCGTTAATTTAATGTGTACTATTACATTATTTTATCTACATTAGATGTAGATTGATGAAATGCATTGTAGAGGATAACAATTTGAACTCATACTTATCCAATTAGTTCATCTGCATTCAAGAGGTAGATAATTAAACTGACCTAGTATTTCCGTGCATTCATTAAATATAATTATCCCTAGGATGTGATGTCGTTATTCCTACCTACAAATGGATGAATGAATACTTAAAGGATGTTTTAACAATAATAATACACACATGATAACATTATAATTATGTTATCAATAGGGTTGTATAAAGTAGGAATATATTAAAATATATTCAGGATTTCCTAACAGCAAGAGTAGCGTAGATTTCTGAACCAATGACCATACTCTATCACTTCATGCAATGTGATTTCGCCCCTTTAGGGACGAACTACACTTTGGATTTGGTTGAAAGTCATCAATGAGGGGACGTCGCTCGAGACGGTTTTCTTTCTCTTTTTATAGCATAAACGAGCAATCGCAGCCTTCTCAAGACTACCAACGCCCATAGACATCAGAATAATTTTTGTCACGCCGTTCCCTCCTTTCCCCATCATCGCCTTTGCGCCAAAGGCTAGTCACAAGCAGCGACAGCATAGATGTCACTTTATGGCGGTGTCATGTGAACGAGAGGTACCTCCCCGGGACGTGCCGCCCAACTTCTATGAGATGTCTTAACTTTATTGTATGTGACGTCATAAAAATAGTAACTTATGAATTTAAAGGGACAAGTAGTGACAAGCCTTTAATATTTTTCACATTATTATTACATTCCGCCGAGGCAACAAAGTTTAATTCATTCCTTCTAATCAGTATTCACTATGACCATCATCACTATATCTGATGATATATAGGTCGGAAAAGAGGTTCAAATTCAGTCCGACGCTCCACTTAAACGGCCAACAAATAAAAATTGTTGACAATTTTAAGTACCTTGGCCACATCATTACGTCATCATGACGCGATGACGCTACCTTAGAAAGACAGCGAAGAAATAAAGAAATAACATTTGTTACTTCTGCAGTGTGTTAGTTTAATACACAAATATAAAACAATTTCAAATATCAAAGGCTTAGTCGTGTGTTATGTGGCCTCTGTTGGCTGCAATACAGTCCTTTAAACGTTGAGGCCAGTTATCAATAGAAGCCAAAGTACCCATGGAAAGTGTGGTTACTCTTTCCATGAGCACTCTCTAAAACTGACCATAAATCATAATCCAGTAGATTCGGCAAGTAGGCCGAGACTAGACGAAGAGTAGTCTTCTGCTCTGATGGAGTCCGATACGCCCGTTTTAACCAAGATTGGGTGGATCGAGCTTTATGATCTGGTCCCGAGTCTTGCTGGAAGGACCACACCAGTTTATTGAAGTTATTAAGGGGCTTATCGACCTTCTCAAGAATGTTATGTTGATATACTTGTGCCGATGTTTTGATACCTTTTTTACAAAAATATGGCTCATTCACTCCTTCATAGCTAACACCTCTCCAAACCATCACTAAGTCGGGTGATGCCCTCGTTGCACTATGCCGATCTATTGGGAAGTTTCCTTTGAGCTTTGAGCGAGCACTTCAGTAGTTGTATCGATTATACCATCCTTTAGAGATTAATTCTTTAATTTATCATTGACCAGACCAGTCAAGAAATGACCAGTCGTCTCTTATACGCTGCAAGCCTAAGTAATCTCTCAAAATACGTGACATGGTGCTACGTTCATTTCCCAAGATAAAATCTTTTGCTTTGGGACAGGATTTCTTCGAATTCTTTCCCTTACTGCTTTGACCCACCTTTTTCGTACGAACACTATGTGAACGGCCAGATCTTACTATAACACATTCAGTCTCATTGTACCTATTGATAGCCGGGTACACAAACATTTACTAGTGTGTACTAGTGTATTAAAAATTTGGAGAGTTTTAAAAATTGCATTTTGCTCCACACCTACTTGTAATACAATCACACCATGGCCACGACGCTATTAATATGTTACCTACATTGGTAGTGAACAAATGTAGGTAATATATTAAGAGCGTAGTGTATAAACGTATATACGACATTATAATAGCAATAAACGATGTAGTGACACCAATCGGCCCATTGGTGAGGCCTGCATTGAAAAAATATCTTTGAGTTGAATAGTCCATTAATAGAGGAAGGCTCATGGTACATACCAAGACGCTACGATTAATAGGGCCAGATTAACGTGAGTGAAAATGCGGAGTGACCCAACTAACTTTGTGCAAAACAAACATAATTGTGACTCTCGCTAGGCTGTTTAGCGATAAACAATAAATGTCGGAACGCCTATAATATATAAGTTATACCATGAGTCCCTGTCTTAGAAGTTTATAGCGTAGGTAAGTAGGTCGCTAGTTGTGTCGATAAGTCCCCATCATCGACATCACAGTCAAGGAATACTCGCGGAAAACATATTGGGACAACATAAAACTAGTACTAATATACTTTCTTATACTATTAATATAGTAAAGCTGACACAATTTTTTGTTTCATTGAATGCGCTACTCTCTGAAATAATGAGTCTGATTGGTAAAATTCTTTACATAAGTTATATAGGAAAGTTATAGATTATGTACCATTATGTTAGGACTAATAGCATGGGAGATATGGGAGAAAACTCGGGGGTCGCTTCAAATAAAGAATAAATGTAGTTACTACAACTGAATGTAAATATGCTCAGGAAGTGCCTCGACTAAGCTTTAAGTTGAATATTGTATAAGGCAAGTTCGCTGTCTAAATAATAGCAGATAGCTGGCACATTCATAGACATTACGAAATGCGAGGGACCGGGGAAATAGAAATTAAGTTTATAAGGCAAGTCCCGGACTATGACTATTAAAACTTGTTGACTTTTATCATTTACATCGCCACATTGAAACTGCCTTGCCTTTTTAAACGTGTGTGTGAATGTGTCGGAAAGATGACTTAGTCGAGAGTGTACTTTGTGTGTAAGTAAAGTGTAGTGGGAAATTTACTCACCTGCAACATTCTTGGGTGTAGTACAGTGACGGTGCAGCTTAATACTAAGTATTCTGCGAGTGCTGTACGTGTCGCCATTGATGGGGTAACTGAAGATAAACTTGAAACCGCCTCAAAAATTATTTTCTCGTTTTATTCTAAATATGGTGAACGTGGTTTTATTCTAAAAATGTGAAATTCATAAACACATTTTGTACCTTCAATACCATTTTTTTAACTTTTTCTGCAAAAGTTTTCTTCGAGTAATTTTCTGTGAGTTCCATTAAATATTAAAAATATGAATAATTGATGTAGCATTAAATATCAAGTGGAAATAGTGGACCAAGTGACACACATGAGCCTCCATATTTTTATGAATATTATTTGACTGAACTGAATTTAATGTGCAGTGAAATGGGTACTATTTAATATGCAATAAAATCTTATCAACAAAATTATGATTACGGGTTAACGTATATTATGGTACGGCTATGCCGAAGATCGCAATGAGTGGAGACGCATTGTGAGGCCACCATAAAACCACAACCACTCCTTTCTCGCTCGTTATTGCCTCGGCGCTAGGGGTAAGCAAGTTCAACCGCAGATCGTTAGGGAGCCGACCCCGAGAGGGATCCAAATAGTGTCCGAAGTCAGGAGGTGTGTGGAGCTGCATTCCCGTGGTTCGTAGTGTCATGAAGTCGATTCTGTAATATAAATATTTCTCGCCGGTCGTGTCGGACTGCTGTCTCATCGGAATATGAGCTCCGGTAACCCAGCAAACATCTTTTCATTTCCGTCGGTCACTCCAGCCGCGCCCACACGCATCGCCATTGAAGCGTCCGCAGGGCCAGCCAACGGTCGTCATCCCTGCCAACCAGGGTCAAGCAGTACTGTTTTACCCAAACACAGAGGACATAAAAACTTCTGAGGGTACCAAAGCCGAGCCGCAGAAGGCAGTAAAACCTGGTAGCTTGGGCATTCCAGTGCAGAGCATACGCTTAATTGACAATTCTAGCATAGCGGCCAGGGCCGCTACACCTGCAGCCGCCGAGAAACTTGAAGCGGCTGCCCCGCTAACTCTGAAGTCGACCTTTGGTGGCCATCCGCAACCTAAGAACGGACCCGACAGAAGACAGCCTTCTTGAATACCTACAGGCCACGAATCTTTCGGACAATCCTGAATGGACCAAAGAGAAAGTTCGTTCAAACAGTAAAGTTGCCTACATGAAGGGCGGTCGTAACGGTGGGCGCGTGCTGGAGTGTTCTTCAGCACTTCGTGATAAATTGGTTGGCCTTGGTCGTGTCTATATTGACTGGGACTTCTTCTATCACTTGTTGCAACAAATGCCAACAATATGGACACCCAGAGAAATACAGTAGGGCAACTGAAAAGGTGTTAGTTTAAGCGACCATCAGCTAATTACGTATCAGGTGTGTAGCATTTCAAAACCGATGTCGACAGAAGAATCATCCTTTAGACTAGCCTTTCGCGAGAGAGGGGTAGATTGGGTCTACTTTAGATCGATGATATGTTTGCGAATGGGTAAACTCCAGGGACGTCAGGAACCAGCAAATGAACTTGCCAAGCAGTTTGATGAAACCTTTACGCAAACTGCCAAAATAAACCTCGGATATCGCAAGCATGGTGAGTTCAGGGGCTACGAATGTTGGAGTCTGACTCTGGACCGTCTGCGCCGCGGAAAGTCAAGGCCGCACGACGATGCTGGCAAAACTCGAGACGAGGAAATCCCACAGGCGATATCTCACTGTCGGAAGCCCTACGTGTAGCCAGACAAGAATACAAAGTGGCCATGAAAGGCGCTGAAATTAAACATTTTAGAGATATTGCCGAGACGGGAAATGAAAATCCTTGGGGTTTGGCATACCGAGCCGCGACTGGTAGATCTCGCCCTCCGAAGAATGTCATTCATGGCAGAAAACTCCTAGAAGAGAACATCGAAAATGAATCAGCTTCTGTACTCCTTATGTCCAGATGATACAACGAAAATTTGATAACAGCTATCACAGACAGGTGCGAGTGGTGGCCATCAACGAGTGCGAGTGGTGAACATCTAAATCCCTACCAGAAGGAGAGCATGCTTTCCTTCTGGTAGGGATTTAGATGTTCCTTCCTGCAGTGCAATCGATCGAATTATTAGAAGCATACCGAATACAAGTCCCGGGATAGACGGAATCACTCGAAAGATTATCAGGAACGCCTGGACGGCTCTTTCCAGAAGGAAGGGGTCTTTCTAGATATCTGCAAGATAGGTTCATTAATAGTGCTGCCAAAGTCATTAACAGATCCGAGGGCCTACCGGCCGATTACTTTACGGCCGATTGTAGGAAAATTTTTAGGACACCTCATAATTACTTGCGCTCCCTGTTTGCATCGTGGTATTTCTGAAAATCGGCATGGATTCGTTAGAGGGCGCTCAACTGTAAGTGCATTAAAATCAGTGTTCGAGATAGTAGATAATTCCACATATAAGTTCGTCCAGCACGTCCTTTTGGACATCTCCGGAGCCTTCGATAATGCATGGTGGCCAATGATACTGTTAAAAGCGAAAGCTACCGGCATCACTCCGAACATCTCATCATCAGGCTCGTATGTTATTTCTGTAATAGTTATGTTGTGGCACAGTTGGCCACCGCACGCTTTGTAAGGTTTCCGCAATGGTATGTCACCAGGGTTCGGTATTGGGCCCCACACTTTGGAAACTCCTCCTGGACGATATCCTTGAATTGCCGAGACCAGAGGGTTGTAAGCTTTATGGCATACGCAGACGATTTGACGCTTGCGATCGAGGCACCGTCGCGCGCCGTTATCGAACAGAAATTTTCCACGATCTTGGACAGTTTATCAGATTGGAGGATCCTTGATAGGCTAACATTTTCCGCAGCCAAGTCCCAGACTATGAAAATTAAGGGTCGTTCCAAAAGCGGACATACCATTAGGATGAATGGTGTCCCGATCGCGAGTGTATCTGTGACCAAGGTGCTTGAGGTACATATAGACGATGCTTGATCCTTTGCCCTGCATGCGGTTTTGATGGGCGAGAAGGCCGCCAGCTCTTCCGGGAAGGTCTCACATGTCTCTGGGAGGAGGGAGTGAAGAATTGCACGTTGGGAACAGAGCCGGTGAGCAAATCCCCGTGCATATCCCATGATACGCGCCGTATACCGACAGGTGGGTAGGAGCATGGGTGGAGGTGGATAAGTGTCCCATCGTGTAATGTAATGAGGATATAGAGAGTGGATATGTGTCTGCACACACATGCACATCTAGCGAAGTGACTAGGAACTACTTTAGGTGTACAGATATCTGTGTAGGCAAACCCAGCAAGGAGAACATTATATTTATCTTTAAACCAATGTAGATCATGAGAACAGGCCATTGATAACATGACTAGTTGCAACGATCCCGTAAAAACGGGTTACTATTATAAACTACAAATGTTATAAATGAGAAAGTTGCTATGCGAGTTGTCTGTCGCGCAAAAGTTACTATACGAGTTTGGCGTAAAGTATAACAATCTGGAATAGCATAGTGAGGTATTTCATAATATATTTTTTATTGCATAAGCCTTACACAATAAATATGGCAGAAATTTTAATCGCTTCTATCGTCCATATTGTATGTGCCAGTTACACCGTGTGTGTAACGATATTTAAAATATCACGTAATCTACTGGCACTTGTACGCGCCTCGTACGATTCATACAAGCTTTTACAAGCTTTTTTATCATTAGTAAACAGCGATAAATAGCAATTGTTGTTAGTGTTGTGACACTATCGATCTCTGGGTTGTCTATTTACGACAGTTGCTTTTTGCATTTGCGGTTTCTACTATATATTGCTGTTACAACATGCACTGGTTTCATTTCTTTTATTAATAGTACGTTCCATGTACGCCTGTGCTTCCGTCGCTTGGACTCATCGTGGAATTGCAGTCTATCATAAAATAACATAAGATTAATGTACCTTTTTCAATTACGAAAACCCTTATGGGACTACTTTGATGTCCGTCTCTCTGGGAACCTGAAAGAATATAGTTGGCATGGCATTATGATATTTGGCTGGAAGTCAGGTAATACATTGAAGATCTTCCAGTTAACAGTCCGAAATATGAGAATTCTTAAAGTTTATTGTAATCTGAAAAACATTTTAAAACTTATATTTGTAGTTGTTTACGCTTGTTTGAGAGGGAGTATCCGGTGATTGCGTGACGTGAGTGTTTCGAAAACCAGACCAATGGAAGTTGTGAGGCAGATATAATTTAACAAAGAAACAGGGAGTATGAAGAATACAATCTCATCTTCTAAGCACTAAAACTGAGTTATATTCCGTATACAATAACACTAGATAACAGAAAAATGCAAACACACATTTCCTTTCTCTTATCCTCTCATAGGCATTTTAATTGAAGTTAAGAGGGGAGTACGTAAGCAAACATTTTTATAAACCTTTATTGAGAACCATCGCGTAGATGGGCGAACATTTTAAAAGCGGAAACTAGCGCTCACTAAGCCTTGTGCACATATTTTCGATGCATTCCGCAACCGACCACAGACTAGTGCAAACGTGATATCGTCTCAAAGCAAATCCGAGGATTAACCGCTGATTAATTCTGCTATTTGCGCCTAGCGATTCACAATTATACACTTATGTTAAACTTTCTTCTAATTAAATTCGTTGCGGGTCCCGAAACAGTTTTAACCGTTTCCCTCGGGCTACCTGCGTTCATATCATTGGGTTCATAATGGATGCCGCTATCGATCCTGGTGACACAGGAGTAACAGTGGTAGGAATGAGTGATGGGCCATGCCCGTTAAAAGGTGCTTATATTATAAAGAGGTGTGAACAGAAAAAAAATAACTATTGAGGAGTTATAGGCTATATTTTATTTATACATTAGGTGTGTGGATCTACCCGCGTATAATTTATCCTGATTTTTTCAATAATTCAATTTCTTTGGTCGGCTAGTAATATAATGATAGGTTAGATGCAAAATTACTCTATTGGTTACAGTAACATTGTCTCAGTATTTGGTTTGTCAAGAAATATATTTCTTTCTTACTTAGTTTTATAAACTGCTTCTGTGTGTACTGTCTAATATGTCAGTTTATTTCGTAGGTGATATTCATCTAAACCGGTGAATCACTTTAGCACGAAATTAAGCATATATTTATTTGTTATAGATATGTTCCAATAATGTGTAAAAGGAGCATTACAATTGTATAATGTAATGTGGCTTATAATGCTGTCTTAATAACGTTTAAATATGTATATCTGTCACCGCTTAATTCCTGGACAGATATGGATACATTTTTCTGTCTACATTTCAATGTTCTCTTGGTAGTTTGGAAACACAATGAGCCCCGGTCGATGATGTCACTTTTGGGCGACATGTGCCGGTTACGCTTGTAGAATATAGTTAATATACCTATTATATATGCTTATAAATAATCATTATAATAGGGAAGCGTGATTTGTCATCTCTGTCTTATAGGTGTGATGGTGGCTCAACGCTAGCCTTTTGAACATAAATAAAACAATTTTGCAATATAAATACAGTATTGCAATTGCAAAACTAGAGATGCTTCGTAATTATGTATTTTTATTGCTATAGAATATCGAATAATAAACATTATATGTTTTATCCGACTGCACCGCTATTGGTATCTTTAGTCAAACCGCCTAGTAGAAAGCACCATTTAAATAAAACCAACTCTTTATTGTTTTCCAGCGACACGTCACGGCTTTTCAAATTATCCATTAAAACCTTTGTCGGAAATCTATTTCGTAGATTTTGATAGAATCGATCACATAGAGACTTTTGGCTTGGAGCTTTTTTTTATTATATTTTTTTTATCCAAAACAAGAATATATGATTCTATACCTACATTTTAATAATGTATGATATATCAATTTTTTGTCAAGACAATTGAACGTGTATAAGCCAATTACAAAATATATGATATTCTGGAAATAATAGAGTCACTAGTTCTGATAAATGTTTCGCTATCGTGTTATTATATCGTGGAATCGTTTATCGTTTACGCTCGTCCTCTAGGTAACAG
>JAFELO010002045.1:84760-127811 GCA_017140195.1 Eumaeus atala
ATGCCGCAAAACGGAAAGTGTGTCCGATGATGAGTGGGCCCGATGGCAGATCACGACACCGATCGTGCTGCGAGAAATGTGCTCCAGAGATGACTTTGGTATTAACTCGCCTTTTCTGATTCTTCTGCTCTGTTGGCGTAGTCCCCAGCTCTTAGAAGATAGCTTCGGTGCCCCCGATCCCTAAAAAAGTTGACCTCTCTGACCCATCCAACTACCGACCTCTTGCGATAACCCCTTTGTTTTCTAAAATTTTGGTATCCATTATGAACTGCCAGCAGAGCGATACTTATAAGATCATCAAATAATTAGTGAGCGCCAGTACGGTTTCCGCCGCGGACGTCAGCTGGTGATCTACTAATTTATTTAACGTACCGATGGGCGGAGATAGCTGAATCCAAGGCGGAAGGCATTGGCGGTTCGTCTGGATGTAGCGAAGGCCTTTGATCGGGTTTGGCACAGAGCGCTCCGTTCAAAGCTCTACTCATACGTACTTCTCGGGAAGGTATGCGAATGGATTAACTTTTTTGACATATCGCAGCATCATTGTGGTTGACGGCGCATGATCCGCCCTTAAATTTGTTCACATTGGTGGTCCGCAAGGCTGTGTTCTGTCTCCTACGCTGATTCTTCTGGACATCATTGACATGCTGCAAACTAGTGGCTTTCACTGTTTCGCAGATGATAGCACTGGGGATGCTTTATGCACTGGCCGTGCCAATGTTTCCCGGGAACAAGTCTATGAGTATCGAAACAAGCTTGTGCCTAAAGTCGAAGATTTGTTATCCAAAGTCTCGGAATGGGGTCCACTAAATTTAGTCCAATTTAACCCCCATAAGAAACAAGTTTGCGAGTTTACCGCTAAAAGTCACCCTTCGTCGTGTCTCCTCGATTTCAAAACACCTGCCCACCAGTCTTACCTAGTATCGGAATACTTGGTGTCGATATATTGAGCAACGTTCAGTTATGCGAAGCTGGGCGAAGCGGTACTTCAATCCAGCCCTACGGTTGCAACTTTAAAAGGTCTGACCGTATATGGAGTGCAGCTCCCACCTGTAGGCAGGGGCCCCACAATATCAGCTCATTTCATTTAACTGTATACAACATAGAGGGGCTCGAAGCGTTGACGACGAAGCAATTTCTGGACAGCCCGATTGTTTGGTCCTACGAAGAGACATTGCTTAGCTGTGCGTCTTTTACCGTATTTTCTATGGGGAGTGTTCCGAGGAATTGTTCAGCTTAATACAAGCGGCGGAATTCCATTTTCAGACATCGCGACGGAAGTCTAAGTTTCACGCCCATCACCTTGATGTCGTAAATCCACAGAAGTGCAGTTTAAACGCCAGTTTTACAGCGTACAACTGTACTGTGGTACCAGCCGTCTCCCTCGGTATTTCCGATCCGATACGACTCAGAGGTATTAAGAAAAGGGAATAACTGTTCCTTAAAGGTCCGCGACGCGCCTGTAAGACGCCTAGTCTATGGGCGGTGGAAGTCAGCATCTGCTCGTTTGCCTAATGTCTCATAAAAAAAAATATTATTCTACTTAATATAAAACACAACTGGAATAATAAAAGAAATATGGGGATCAGTTTTAGGCAAATTGATTTAAAATAGACTGTGACTAGAAGCGAATACTAACTCTTAAGGTTTTAGTTATTTTTGCGTTTTAAAGAATCGGATTGTTTTTTCAATGTATTTTTTATACATCATGGTTAAAAACCCTAAAAAATAATGTATTCAACAAGAGTCGGACGTACGTTTTATAAAGATTGAAACGTTAAAAACGGGTCTCCGCATTCAACGCTACCACAAGCTGTTGTGTTCGTGTTATCCAACAGACATTCAATAATAAAGACTGTTTGATCCGCACATAATCTCCTTACTATTCTTCTGAACTTAATATTCAGCATTAGTGTGCATACACGATGCATGCAAATCCTACCTTCCTTACTCGACACCAAGAATAGCTCATTATTTTTAACATATTGTTTTGACGAAAGCGATCAATGAAAGAAAATAATTTTAGAAAAGAACTCAAAGGACGGATGGTACTTTACCAAAATGGCTTGTTACTCTTATTTTCTGCATTCAAGAGCAGCCCTTGTTTGTACGCCCGACAATTGACGCTGCTGCGCTCCTTGTAGAGAAGAAATTCCGTCAGATCGTGTCACAGCGTAGCCATTTTATTTTAAACTTCCAATACTACGAATTTCGTAAATGCGAGGGTTTGTGAGTTATTCATTACTTTTTAGTTATTCATCGTCAAATATCGAATATAAAGTAAATAATGAATATTTAGAGTAAATTATTTATTTATCCAAGGCGGGATCTAATAATGATCGTCATCATCAGGCATTCTCTCATAGAATATTACATTTACATATATTTTTCACCTGCCATTTATTATTATGTCGGGCATTTGTTCCATACCAAAATTATGTCACCAGATAAATCTTTTTTTATTTTCCTTGCATGTCGATTGTCACCTTGTAGGTACGCATTACATACATATTGCATATTTTTATAGTATAAGCGGTCAAACGAGCAGTCAGGTCCATTCTACGGCTTCTGACACCCATAGACTCACAAATATAAATTGTTATGCAGATGTGTGGCCCACCATCTCTTCTCTCCTCTTCTGGGTCACCGACTACTCACAAACAATAACACAAACCAACAGCATAGTTGCTGCCATTTTCTAGCCGGATCATGTGAGCGAGATATGCCTTCCCAGTCTTAAAAGCACATTTTAGTTGCGTGGCGCTAATTTTAGAGATTTTTAGCATACATAACATGTCTGAAACTAATACAATCGAATTTGATAAGGTTTCGAAATAAAATTCTCAAAACGCTGATTATTTTTAGAGCCTACTTAAAACATTTGAACCAGTAGGTCTGAGTGTTGCCTTCACAGAGCGCTGCCTATATCAGTTGGCTAATAGCGTGTCGAGTAGACAAGATTTGTCGCCAGCGATGTTAAATGCAACTGTCCAAGGGACTTGTATTACGTGTTTAAGATATTCTCATGAGGATAGGAGAAAAAAGAGAGTGCCCCAGTATCTGCGTATACACTTTTTTTTTATGTCTAAGCGAGTCTTCTGGTGACTACCGACGTGACCTATCCCAATAATTGTTACGCAGATGTGTTGCTCTCCCTTCCTCTTCGCTTCCATGGGCCACCGGATACTCACAAACCGCACTAAACCAGAAGGTGGTGTCACATCACGGATCCCTATGTCATTCTGTTTTGCATTGTCTGTAATGCAGCATGGCACTGGCATTTGTACGCTATACTAGTACATCCAGCGAAATCCGATAAAACTTCACTAAGAAAATCGTATCCCTGGTGGAGTTTCCAGCTGTAGCGGTCATTTTATAAAGAGACTTCTTTCTTCAGTTCCAGGACTGTAATTTTTTTATTGCGGAGATTTGAACGATTAAAAGGCTAACGAGAAGTGTCAAGACACACGGATGGAACATAGTTCCTTTCGATTGATCGTTGAAGAAATTGAATTTTTTTTATTATTTATTATGTACAAAAAGCCTGTATAAACTTAACCAAATAAAAATAATTGGCTTGCTATCTATGAGAGAGAAAAAGAGACAGAAGCAGATAGAGAAAAATGCGCACGCCACACGGCTTACTAACACTATAGTTTTAACTTCTCACCAGACTTTTTTCCGTCTAGTCTTCTTTTTAACTTCTTTCCAAAAACCAGTCAAGTGTGAGAGTGCTTGAGTCGTACAGGGGCAGCAGTAGCAGGTACGAGCATTACAAGTTATAAATCAATAATTCCAACTATCTGGCTATCACGGTTCATGGGATACAGCTTGGTGACATACAGACGGGCAGCAGAGGTTTCGTAATAGGGTCTCGTTTCTATCCTAGTACGGAACTCTAAAAAGGGTTTTAAATGTTCAGAAATAGAAGGATATATGATTATGATGTAACGCAGTACGGATCCACGAAACGGGTATACTTCCGCTAATGTTAAATAAAGTAGTCTATAGAACGCATGGAAGTTGCGCAATGTACCTACGCCTTTACAGAGCGCTTAATCTAAACAGATTGGATGCAAATGTATGCAATTTTGTTCTCAAATTCTCCCTTGTTCGAGTAGCCTGTATAATCCCTCATATAAACCTGCATTAATTTAAGCCGACCTTATAGGATATTCCGTGTTCGTGTAGCAAGTAATGCATGTAAGACTGCAGTAGGAGCATCAAGTATAGCATAATAATAGTTTAAGTGACACTTATATGGATTTAGTGTAGGCCAAAGTATAAACTTTGGAGAGCTTGCAGGGAATGTTGCACAGCTTTAATGAATCCTCTCGACGTATTGGCCTTATGATGAACTTGGACAAAAGTCATATTCTACGAACACGTTCTCCCTAGGCCGGTCAACGTGGATGGTGCTATTCTCGCAGTCGTAAACCAATACGTCTACCGCGGGTAACTATTGTAATTAGGTAGACATAACTTCGAGAAGGAAGCCGATAGAAGGATTCAGTTGGGTTGAAGAGCATTCCGGAAGCTTCGTCACATTCTCACGTCGACTATACCGCAGAGCTTGAAGACAAAAGACCTCAACCAACGCGTTCTCCCCGTGATGACACACGGGGCCGAAACATGGCCTATTAATTTAGGTCTGGTCCGCAAGGTTGCGGTAGCTCAACGGGCTATTGAACTTGCTGTGTTCGGTGTTTCTCTGTCCGACAGAATTCGTAAAGAAGTCATAAGGATGATAACTAAGATGTCCGATATCACACGACGAATAAGCTCGCTGAAGTGGCAATGGGCTGGTCACACACTCTGAAGAACAGTTGGCAGATGGGCCAGCAAGGTTCTGGAGTGGAGGCCGCGTTTAGGAAAACGAAGTGTAGCCGGTCCGTGATGGATGCGAGTAGCAGGAGATCGGTCGTCTTGGCGTTCATTGCAAGAGACATATGTCTAGCAATGGACTTGTGATGATGAAAGTGTAAACTAGAGATTGACCAATGTTCAAAACTTGAGCGTAATAGAAAATAAGTTAATGTTAATTTTTTGAGTGTATTATTTTATCTGTTTACCAGTACATATCATAATTATGTAAATAAAATATAATGATAATAATCTGTGTACTAATTCGTAAAATATCACTCGTTAGCCTAGTCCTGTGCTAAGTACCGTAAGGGCTTGTGTTATACGGGTATTAGACATCGGAAATATATTTATTTAAATTTAAGAAATTTAAGATTTTTATTATTTAAATACATATATATAATGCATAGAGAAACATGGCCTAGGTTGGATTCAAACCTACGACATCTCACGCGCCAATCAGTCGTCAAATATAGCCCAATGTTTGTCTGTATGTCGCCACGAGTTTCGAAACTATTGATCAGATTGTGATGGAATACTGTGGATGTTCTGAGGATGCAAACTTGGCATGTCAACGTCAGATACAGCCTAAGTAAAAAATTACTAGTTTCCTTATGTAGAAAAATAATCTCGGGTCATTTGAGACCACATAACTTAAGATATCGTATAAACAATTATTCCTTCCAAATTCTATATTTTCAATAAATTGTGTTTTACTAAAAGCACAAATACAATGGATAAAAATCGCTGGATGGATGGCCTCTTTAAAAAAAAAACGCCATTGTATAGACGCAGGATTTGTCCTGCGTGGCCAGGTCTAGACAGGAAATATTTGTGTAGCAATAAATAAATATACTCCCCCTTTAAAACGATTGCTCACTTATTAAATTGCTTGCTTTCTTTATCATGAAGAAATTTTATCAATTTAATAATAAACTTTTTCAGACACTAGTCTCGTGAACATAACTTAATGACTTAAGAACCTATATTTAATACTAGCAGTTTGTCTGGCTTCGTACGGATATTTTACAAAGTATGACAAAAAGTTATTGGATTATAAAAATGCAAAAAAAATTGTATTTACTTCATGCTACCAAGATAACAAATTCGATTCAGGATAGCTAGTTGTGTATAGTTTGTTATTTCTTTCACACCATTGGTTACATTATCGAAATTTTCATAATGACTCTATCGTCTTAGAAAATGGTATATAGCTAATGTTCATCAGAAATAATTTAGGATTTTAACGGTTAAATTAGATTTTTTTCAAATCGGTCCAGTAAAACAAACAATTAAATGTTTCCTCTTAATAATGTTTGTTCCTAAAGACACTAGTGCACTATCTCCCACTACTACGGAGTTCATAAAGGAACAATAAACAAAGAAACCAACTATATATGAAATGAATTCATAATTGTCAAGTTAATCCTTCTTATTAAATAGAAGCTTGCATTTCAGTAGAGCTGGCATACTCCAAGTTTACTCAGAACTGTACTTGCGGACGAGATAAAATTTTTACAAATTCTATTGTCATGGTTCTTTTACTTTGCAACTCGCAATATATTTTATTTGCCTCGTTTAACGCTGCATTTCAGCAACTTGGAAATGCACAACTTTTAAATTTTAATCAACTGCGACATCTGTTTGACAGTTCCTATTCGACTTTTTTAAACGACTGCAAGTTAACATGACAGTTAAGTTTTATTTATTTGACTTTCGTAGTTTCTTTTGCGAATTTGGTAAGAATTAAGTTGAATATTTTTTTAGTGTCTGTATTGCTACAACCGGCAGCAACGTACACTTTTTTATATGGGGGCATACATAAAGGTATTACTGACATCCATCAAAATTTGCACAACTATATGATATGTGATAGGTGTGATGTTCTTCTTTCCCCTGTGACGGGTCACCCACAGCAATGTCAACCTTACGCGCATGGTTTTAAGTCGTTTTTTTCTAATAATATAATATTTGAAAGAAGTGCATAATTTAAGCGTACCTACTTTTTTTAAAGTCAGCCTTACGCGCATGATTAAATTTTTTTTGTTTATATAAAGTGCATAATTTGACATATCCACATTTGTCCTTATTAGATCAAACTTTTTGTACCTTCATTTGATATCAGTCTATGTGTTTGGCAGTAAATGACTGGCTTAATCGGAAGATTATTTTTTAAAGTATTAGGGGTTAAACGAGCAGCGGAGCCGTTTCATGACCAACTTCTACCAACTTACAGATCACCTTCACACAATTTATTTTGTATTGGTGTTGCACTATTTCCCTCCTCCCCTCTAATGGCATGCATAACTGCACAACAGTCAACGTGCAGACGTTAACAGGCGTCGAAAAATGGATATGATAGCTCGTTTGACACCGTACGAAATATACATAAATGTATTATAATTCTTTAGTCAAACCATTCAAACATTTAGAAAATTAGAGTTAGCAAACGTGGTAGGTCAACGCTGGTAGTTTTCTCTAGTACCTTTATTTATGTCTGGCCATGGTGATAAATAGTTAAATTAGCTATTAAAACATCGGGATGCACCTCTGCCATCTTCTTTCTTCTTTCAATTCCAAATAACGTCCCGACGTGCTCACATCAGCTGGTGA
Source organism: Eumaeus atala (assembly GCA_017140195.1). NCBI lineage: Eukaryota > Metazoa > Arthropoda > Insecta > Lepidoptera > Lycaenidae > Eumaeus > Eumaeus atala. The sequence goes on from JAFELO010002045.1 coordinate 92,237, forward strand.
AGCTGTATTGACCTTCTTTTCGCTTCCATTTTTTCATGGAAGTAAATACTGCTAGTTATATATAATGATAACAAATCATTGTTAGTACCACAGTAAAGATCTGCCGTCGTTGCTTGACTAAATCGGAGAAAGCTAGAGTGGATAACATCATACTGAGACCACCAAACAGTTACGTTTCTATTTATAAACATTGCTTTAGGTCACTGTTGCGGTGTTTGACCATGGACCAGCCATTGCAATATTGAAAAAAAGAGATAGGCCTTTGAAAGCACCGTACAAATCCTCATGAAAACCATTTCTGCATAGCGAATGCATCTTGCATTGGCTAGATGCATTCGTTAATTCCGGCAGATGCGGCTGATCTTCAAGCTATATTTCGGATTTCTATGGAAATTATTTCACAGTAGGGTGAACATTCAACATTCAGTCTGTGTTTATTGCGCATTGATTGGTTAATGGATTGTACCTTCTTTCATATATATATATATATATATATATGGAAGTTGGGCCGGAGAAGGGAACTTCACCTGGCTACCCTGCTCTTTGGAATCATTAGGTATCGAACACCTCCATACCTGTTCGACCAGCTCCAATAGGCCTGCGCCAAAGAGCTTACTCACACCAATCGAGGTACATGCTCAATACCCAAATCCACAGAACTGCAGCATTTTGAGGTAGTTTCCGGTACATGGCCTCAAGGTGCTGGAATAATTTACCACCACCTACGCGATCTCTGAAAACAGGTAATAATTTTAAAAGTAGGTATAAATCTTATTTGTTAGATATTCAACTTAACGGTAGCAGTTAGTAATTTATCTCTTTTCTATCTCAGATTATAATTAATTATTATTCTTATTTTTAATATAATATATTTTTAATTTATTTGTTTTTTTGTCTCTAACCATATTATAACACAATATTGCGTGTATTACCAACGTACTTTACGTTTGTGTCCGCCACAGTAGGGGCTAACTATACATCGTAATAGGCCAAATACCAAGGCCAAAAACCATATATGTCGTTATACACATTCTTTTAATACTGGAAACCTACAAATCACACGGCACTTATCTTATCTAAAAATTTATTAACCCTATTAAATTTCTTAATGCAATTTAATACATATTTTTATTTGTCACTGCCTTGCGTTTCACCCTTGTGTGTCATTGAAAATCAGTGCCGGTGAACGTAGATTCTCCGACGTATGCCGAGTGACATCCGTTTCAGTGCCTCTCACATTGCATCACTCTGCATATTGTGTACGTACCTAATTAATTTGTTTATTATTCCTTCTTTTTTCCATTTATAAATAATTAGTGTTCTGGGTACCTACTATGTTATTTTTTAAAATTGTATTGTGAAGCACTGAATAAATTTATTAAATTTTTATTAAAGTCCGATTACATCGGCAGAGTAGCCTTCCTTCGGGAACTCGTGCTTTCTAGTCCCTCGCCAAGGCTGTCCTAGGGAATTTCGCTCAGCCATCCTTACCATGTCTGCACTGGATCGATGACTCGTTGGCACATGACGCAGAAGAGAAAGCCGTTCTCCTGGGCTCTCTTTTGCGTCCAACTCTACTTTGGATGACCGTGGAACTCCACCGCCTACTATCCAGCGGTCAATGTCGGATATTGAGTTTCGACAGAGTTGTGTGCACAAAACGCTATTCTCCTTGTAACATCCACAAGTCGAGTCGGCCCGATGGCATCGCGCTGATTGTGCTGCGGATATGTGCTCCGGATTTGACACCGGTGTTGACGCGTCTTTTCCAATACTCATACTCTGTTGGCGTCGTCCCAAGCTTAGGAAGACGGCTTTGACTCCTGTGTTATTTAGAGAAGCACCAAATCATTAGCGATCGACAATACGGTTTCCGTCAGGGAGGCTCGGCTGGCGGCCTATTGACCTACCTAACGCACCGGTGGGCGGAGGCAGTTGAGACCAATTGACCACTGGCCGTTAGTCTGAATATAACGAAGGTTTTTGATCGGGTCTGGCATAAAGCGCTCCTTTCGAAGCTTCCATCTTACGGACTGCCTGGGAAGCTATGCGACTGGATCACTAGTTTTTTTACAGATTGCAGCATCAAGGTCGTCGTCGACGGTGCATGCTCGGACCTCAAATATGTCAATGCTGGTGTTCCACAAGGGTGTGTTCTGTCTCCCACGCTGTTTCTTCTGCACATCAATGACATGCTACAAACCATCGGCATTCACTGTTATGTGGATGACAGTACGGGTGATACACTAGACACTGGCCGCACCAATGTTTCCCGGGAAAACGTCACCAAGTATCGGAACCAAATTGTGTCTGAAGTCGAGTCTTTATTGACGAAAATGAATGAGGCCGATAAAATTTAGTCCAATTTAACCCCAAAAAGACACAACTTTGCGCGTTTACCGCAAAAGATCTCCCTTCTCCGTATCTCCTCGCTTCGAAAATACCCCCGTCATGGCCTCAGCTAGTATTAGGATTCTTGGAGTTGACATACCAAGCAACGTTCAATTCCGTGGTCATTTGGAGGCGAAGGCTAAATTAGCCTCCAAGAATCTGGGTGTGCTCAATTGGGCGAAGCACTACTTCACGCCACATCATCGGCTGCAATTATACAAGGCGCAGGTCCGATCGCATATGGAGTACTGCTCTCACCTTTGGGATGGTGTTCCCAACTATCAATTTGCCCCATTTGACCGTATCCAACGTGGAGCGACTTGAATCGTTGACGACCAGGTTATTTCCGTGCAGCTTGATCCTTTGGCATTATGAAGAGATGTTGGCTCGCTCTGAATCTTCCACCGCATCTACTACGTGTTCCGTGGAGTTGTTCGAATTAATTCTTCGTTCCACCGTCACCACCTTGACGTCCCTTGTTTGTTGTTTTTAAAAACTTTACTATGCTATACTTTTCAGAAATGAATCCTGAATGGACAGCCCTTGTGTGTGTTTCTTTTTAGTTTAAAAAACTGAAGATATAACATAACGCAAAAATATATCATATTTTAAAATTTGCTCCTTCATAATATAAAACATGTATTTTTATTCATGTCACTAGCGTGATTTTTATGTCTTGTTCGTTTCGCAAAGGATTTATTATTGCCTTGTAAAGTGTTTGGGTACGTTTTCCGGCCACGGCGAGGTTATGAGATCTTTAAGGCCTCTTATGCGTGCGGCATAAATAAATGGTTTTCGTGTTCAAAATTAAAATTTGGTCGTCGTTGCGAAACGACTTTGTTATATTTTTAAAGTTCGACCCACAAACCAGACATGCACCGCTGTGAGTTCGGTTGTTGTTGGGCGCGTTATATCTTTGTAAACATATTTACAAAATACTTACTTCTAGGAACTTAATATTATATATAGACTTCTCATGCCACAATGATAGTCATCTTACTCCTCCGAAATGGCTTTGCCGTTTTTACCAATTTTTATATGAATATACAATAGCTCTGAGAGGCAGCTACTTTTCTTTCCCCTAAGCGATGTCACACGCGTAACTGCGGTCCGTAAAGTATAGCCTATTAACATAAACCGCGGAGCGCAGCTAGTAATAATATAACCTTTAATTCGGACGATACACTCCATAACAATATACAAGAAAATAAAATAATGAGTCTAAAACTATTTTCAGATCCTATTGTCATATATTTGTGACTAACAATTTCTACTTATCCTTTGTTATTAGATTCTTACTCGACATCTGGCGTTGGTGTGTATATCGTTCCACTGCTTTGTTATAAAGTACTTAATAGACCAGTACTTATAGTCATGCGCAGTTGGTAGCGGATTCTAAACCATTTAAGTGAATATTTGTGATGGATGGAAATGCAAGTCACGGACATTTACTACGCATCAATAAGTTTATTGTACCTACTAGAAAGACCTCGTCTGCTCGTCTGCCCCCGAATATACAATGCAATAACGAAGAAAATATTATATATTGTAATCCTATAAATATAATCATTTTGAATCTTCTACTTTTTGTATGACTTGTCGATAGAATTTAACGCTTTATTATATGCCATAAAATTGTATTTATTACTGTTTGTAATGTAGACTGCTGTAAAATGCATACAACGACTTGTAATTGTATGATATCTATACGAAGTTATGATTGTACGCTCTACTGTGCCGGTATATTTTATGACATACATTTATAATGATCGAAATACGATGGCGCTTTGAAGTTGGACGAAGGGTTCTCGTGCTCTTTCTTATAATTCTTGTCTTGCGGCGACTATGATTAAGTTATTTATGCAGGTATCCCTACATTGAATTGATCAGATTAATAGTTGAACTCCTTTTTTAATTTTAAGTACGTGTTATGAAGAGACCGCCCATGCGTGCTTCCGCCGCGTCGAAAGTCCAAAACGGTACATTCAAAATCGGTACACATAAGTAATTCATCATCGTCAACCGGACAACGTCCTCTGTTAGATATGAGTAAGAATTACACTGCACTGTTAAAAGCTATCTACCAATGAGAGATGAGAATTTCTTTGAACAAAAAAACAAAACGCTTTGTATCAATCTTATATTCCTTTGGTGGTTAGTAAAAGAATATTTGCACTGGTCTATAAAATAGACCACTTCTTTGCTTTATTTTCCAGGGACGTTTCACATAAAATGTGTGGACGCAAACGCAATACTAAATAGTGTACGAACAAAGTTGGCAAACGTATTCTGTCTCTACAACAAAGTAAATCTATACGTAAACATTCCTTGAACTAGGTTTAAATAGCTATTGGACATTTTAATCACTAGTTATTATGTTTGTACATACTGTATACATAAATTCTGACATTGACTTTAGTCTTGGACCATCGGCCCTGCGGAGGGCATCAATTTTATTGATAATGTTCAATTTGAGTCTTGAAATCACCCAGCAATAATTGCTGCTTCCCTTGCAATATATGATTTGCCTTTATATTACAATATGAAAATGAATTCAACTTTTTATTTTATTTTTACTTCCTGTCCGCCCCGGCTCCAGCCACGAACAACACTTGCCGTATTATTGTGTTACTAAATTATATACTTAAACCTTTTTCGAAATCGCTCTATCTACTGCTGAAAACTCTTATAATTTGTTGTTCTTGTTCCTTTTTATTTTAACTTATGTATAGGTACTTTGAAAGTGAACAGAAGCCCAACACATCTTCATAGGGTTGCTACGAGTGCTCGTCGGGCGACGAGGATAGCTTTCGGGTTGAAAGGGACGTGGGGAGTGGTCCCCCACTCCCCATGTCCACTGCGATGCGGAGAGATGCGTCCGTCTCTCCTATCTGCATCGTGAGTGTTTCCAATAACCAATTTAACTATTAATATCATGGCCAGAGGAACTATATTTTATAGGTTGTACGAGTGTTAGGTACGCGGTGTGCCTCTCGCGTAGCAAACAATCTGTGTAAGCGATTCGTTTCAGTTCACGCTTCACTCCGAGGAAACTATTCACATCGGCCGTTTTCGTAGGTGTGACATTTAACGTCTTTTTACATTGTATACAATAACCTCTTTGACTAGAATGTGTTTTCTGGTGTATATAAACACGTCATATTTAATCGGAAATAGTATATTGCTAAGTCTGTACTATCTGTCTGTCTGTCTATCTGTCGCCTGACTGTATCCCATGAACTTGTTCTCGCTTTAGCAACAAATACTAAACACGAACAAACAATTACTAAAGTGGGACTCTTATATAAGGAATGTGAAGAATTCCTATGAAAACAACAACACACATAGAACATAATTGTAATAAAACTACTATAACGGAAAGTCCGTTCGCAGTTTTTTATTTACTATACTATACGGAGTTTTCAGACTTTACAGCAATCATAGGCAGGTGTTTCTGAGATGACATGTCCCTTTTTTTGACGTGATGAGACGCATTTACGTGCCGTTACTGGCCCTGAGTGGTGTCCAGTGTTGTCGCGAGTGCCATCAGTGCTGCCTTTGGTGAGGTGCCCCGGAAATACATCAGGGTACCTACTCTTCTAGTCAGTCCACTAAGGGACCGACGCCTCCTCCACCAACTTCGGGATACTGCAATGGGGTGAGGTCTTTATCCTCGCCCCTCGTCCCGTGCCTTCTCCTGTTGCCCTTTTACGCCCTCTTCTTATAGGAGGGGTATCAAGAGCGTCTTTTCTTGTAGCTTTTTTGTATCCAATTCTAATAGGAGGGATATAAACACCCTTGGGTTAATTGGCTTCGCCAGGTTCACCCTGGGCTACCACCGAAACAACAAGGCTTGAACCGTCGTGGGGAGATGACATGTCTTGACGTAAATATTTAAAATCATTTTGCTGTTCGGATTAAAGTAAAAATTGCTTATTTTGTATAGAAGCTTTAAGGTACGTTTGGTTTTGGTTATGTTTATTATTGGGGAACAGAAGAAAGTACCCAACCATCTCTAATTAATTTGGGTGTATTTAATTTCAATAACCTCACAGATCATCCTCAATTCAGTAGCCTCATGGACGGAATCGGTGCTCTTTAGTGAATATTTGTGCCCTATTAAATCTAAGTTTGGTCCCTGTTATTAGATACAGAGGCCTACTTTTGTGCGCAGATTTCAGATTTTGTAACGCGACGGTGTTTAACAACAGATATATGTTCTTTAACGATGTTTTAAAAGATCTGTTACTGTTCCATCCTGTAGAAGGGTGTAGTATTTGATTGGTGTTAAAAATGACTAATCTTCTAACGCGACGTAAAATAAGTTTACCGAAGATCGTTTAAATACGAGGCCAATTTAATCAGTCAGCTTTTCCAATACGGTAGTACTACAGGTAAACGCTCGACGGACAATCGGTTTCTGTGAAGCAGACAGGGAACCGATATTAATCCGATCGTTTGGGAAAAATTTAAACAGAGTACACTTTATAAAAGTAATAATGTTTATATAGTTTAAACACATTTTAAACAATTGAAAAAACTAAAAACTATAAAGTAAAGCGAGGAAAGCGAGCGTAGTGTCCTAGCTAGAACGTTGATGAAAGTACCTGTGTAATAGGATTCTATTACCACAATTTCCGATTTCATTATCTGTGAATTGACGCGAAACGGTAGATTCAAATAAGTTTTATTGGAAAGCCGATAGATATTTTAAGTTCAATTTCAGTCATTGGATTCTTTTGTTTTAAATAGTTTTTGTGTTTTTGGCGCCATGTATGTACTGAATATTCGTACTGTTATTCAATGCAAATTTCATTTAGTGTTGTGGAACGTGCGGTATTTTCAGTTAGGATATAAAATCCTAACTGAAAATACCGTTTCATTCGTTTCAAATTGAAATATTATTTTTTATTTATTAATATTTAAATCTAAAATTGATAATTTATAGTTTCATCACATACTAGAGATCATTACCGGCTTCTCTTCTGAATAACAAGGCCTGGATTGAAGTTATACATTAAAGTCTTGTTCGGGAATCGCTCTACTCGCGGGAGAAAACGGCACTGGAAACCGTTATGTAGATGTTGAGAAAATTGATCATATATGGTGACTTTGTATTATAATAGCTTTAGATTACAGGAAAAAAGCATTACAGACATACATCTAAAGTTCATTTTTCACATTAACGTAACTAACTGTAATTCTATAAAGTAGATTTGACGTACGTTATCGGAAGTATCTATCGGCTACGCTTCCGCGTTTCCTGAAGTTTGTGAGAGTCCAAATAACCGAAGTGGATGGAGGAAGCGGAAAGTAGCATCGGGGCTTCATCATCATTGTCATATTATACAGGGACAAGCAAACACTTTTGGTATAAAGCGATACACACAAACATGTATTTGTTACGCAGATGAATCCATCCCTCTAATGGGACACCTCACGAACACGACAGCATTGCCGCCACATTGTTGAGGTAGCCTGTGAGCGAGAGGTACCTCCCAGGTCGTGCCGGTCCAACTTGGCAGCAATGCAACTCAGCACTTTTGACTGCTATGTTATAAGAAAGAAGCACTTCGTAAATTTTCTTATTGGAGTCAATTTCTGAAACTAGAAGACGCGGCCAGTGCTGTTATCAAACTGAACATGATGGATTGATAAATAAAAGGATGTTAAAAAGCGCTTTAACAGACATCATTATCGATTTTATAAAAAGGTTCACATTATTTGAAGCGTTTAGGGCATGGCTCGTTTCGTACACCAAGGCCGGGACTGTTGTCATGGCTTATCCCTTTGTGTAATGAGCGATAGATGGGAACAAGATCCCGAAAAAAAAATAGAAAATATACTTACATTTATCAGCTAAACCAACGTTATTTGGAATGTATGTGACGAACATTCATGTAATTCCATTACAAGTTGATCTAATGATACATGCATGCAGTAAGTCCAGCCAAGTTCATATAAAAACGAACTGAAGACGCAGTACCGTGTATATAACATATAGTGTTGATGTGCCTGTTAAGATCTAGGCACTTGTATAACGGTGCTGGCGTTTGAACGTCAAGAATCAAAAATCTTCTTCTAAATTACCTATTTAGTATTTTTACGCACATATAATTAACAGATTCCAAAAAAGAAATTATTTTTAATTATCTGTTATCAGTAAAAAATTTAGTTATTTAACGAAGTAGGTACTAATAATTTCTATGCAAAATGTAATGAATCTATGCCATCCATCAACATACGGTTTTTTTGTCTTCACTAACAAAAAAAAACAGTTTTCATGTCCAATTTAGGGGTAGAGCATCCTAAAATTCAGTAACAAGATCATCCAATTAGAGACGAAGATGATTTTATAATATACTTTATTTATCATACTAATGTTATAAATACAAAAGTCTGAATGTATATTAATTATTTTCCTCGCATAAGCTACTGGACAGATTTGGATGAAATTTTACCTAGTATACGTATGACAAGTTGTGAGTTGAATTATTTGAAACAAGAATATAGATAAATGAATCATCATCATCATTATCAGCCCTTATCGGTCCACCGCTGGACATATGCCTCTTTCAATGAACGCCAAGACGACCGATCTTCTGCTACTGGGCTGGTCACACACTCGGAGGAACAGATGGCAGATGGGCCAGTAAGGTTCTGGAGTGGAGGCCGGGTTTAGGAAGAGGAAGTGTTGGCCGACCGTTAACCAGGTGGGAAGACGACCTCCGTGCAGTAGCCGGTCCGGGATGGATGCGAGTAGCAGGAGATAAGTGAATGTTACAAAACTAAAACGAGTAGCCACGTTGCTGATTCGTGTGTGAATGTCATGTTTAGCTAGTTTAAACCCGAAAAGCATTTAGGTGACTAAAAATGTTATATTTAAAGCGAAAACAGAAGAAATGTTCTGTTTGAAGCGACTCAGTGAGTGTAGGGTGCAATACCAACCTCCAATAGATTCTTCTAGTATAGGGTGGGCAAGCGAGCCACTAGACGACTACCGACGCCCATAGATATCCTCATTATTGTCATGCATGCTATTGAAGGATCATCTGTTACTCGCATGCTACTTGCGCAGTGTCGTTTACTAGTATAGGAACGAGCAATCGGAGCCTTTTAGCCCACTGACGCCCATTGACATCCACGTTATTGTCTTGAAGATGATTTACCCTCCTTTCTCATCCAATGGGCGAAACGCGACGGCACCAACTGTCACCTTACTAATACTATGTAAGTGTACACATTATTGGACTAGCATACCAATGCCATATATATATATATATATATATACATATATTTTTCATCCATTTTTCATCCAAATCTGTCCAGTAGCAAACCCTCGCCGAAATTTTCTCACATACTACCGTAGAGTTACTGCTGTCTGTGTGTGGTTTATTGGTTTATGAGTACCCAGTGTCCCATTGGAAGGTAGTAGGCAACGTATCTATCATATCACACTAATATTTGTGCTTAACATTATACGAAACGAGTTCATACGCCAAAAGTTCCTTTTAAAGTTTTTTTAAGATGCCGTACTCGTGCCGCCCGTTAGTATAGAAGTCTCGACGACTCGTGCTTCACCGTTTTTTTAATAGAAGAATTGGCTTCTTACAAAGAAAAAAAAGGCCAACAAAAATACAACTCATATTATCGACATATTGGCCGTTATTTTAATCCACAAATTATTGTTATCAACATTATTAATCCTACTGCTGTAATGCTGAGTGCAATTTACCACTACCCTAAAAAGTGAAAGATATTTCGGTTGTTTTTATGTTGTGCTCGGTCCTCCGTCATTTATTAATTATAGAAATTATTAAATCTTTTGTTACTCGGTGGGTATGGTCTCGTTCCTTGGATCGTCGATTCTATATGAATTAGGCCAAGTTCTTACGGCAGAATGGGTATGAAAATCTATTTGCATATGTTACTTCGACCAGCGTCGTCTCGTCCTCGTAAATTTGGAATGTTAGCTGATAACTTATAAAAATTGGAGATAAACTTAACCAATTTTCATTACAAGACACTCAACTGTCCACGTGAAATTACATCACAGACGTTAGTTCAATGGTTTGGCCGTGATGACGTCACAGACGGACACACTTTTACATTTATAATATTTCTTTTGAACACTCACATCAAGAAGGGGGCAAGATTTTGTAAGAGGTAGTGATATGCCGTATTTCATCCGAATTGGATCAGCACATCTGTCGAGTTACCGAGTCTCGTCCACATGACACCGCCGTAAAGTGGTAGCAAGCTGTTGCGTTCCATGTGGTTTGTGAGTAGCCGGTGACCCAATAGTGGGCAAGAGGAACGAAGGACAACGCAACTACATGACAGTAATAATGTAGTCGTCAAAAAGCTCGTTTACCGTAAATTAAAAAGTATTCTTCAGGTAGAATAAACGTAACTCCAGCCGAGTACTTTTTATAGATAGGATATTTCTAAACAATTACATTTAAGTCGTTATCTTAACTTCAAATTGCGATGCTTGCGCCAGGTTAGAAAAAAAAAACTATATAAGTGCAGAGAAAATTACAGAACAAAATATATTCCAATCTCCAAGATAAAAAAATTCAAGTATTGCATTGTATAAACCAGACTACCGCCCCTGTATGTAAGTAAACTTTTAAACTATGCCCTGGATTTTAATACGGTTTCCTTTAATAGTCTAAATAAGTGTAGTAGTAATCTGGGGGTTATTCTTTATTCCATCGGTTCAAAGCCGCAGCGAGAGTTATATAACTTATAAGTACATTTAATTAACGTTTTCATTCAGATATACCTAGATTTTCCTTGAAAGATATGCCTGAAAACGTAACATTATAACGGACTAATTTTAAATTCTATGTTAAAATGCTTACGTTGACATGCCTCGTTTCGTTGGATAAAGATCCTCAACCGAACAACACGAAACTACGTAATTATACGAAATTAATTCGCTTGTGAATTTTAAAGCATTTGATTTATTTTTCCTTTTTTTAAATGAATGTACAAAATTTACCTGTAAGTATACTATGTGTCACAAATAGTTTAAGTGGTATTGACACATGACATAATTTGATCAAATTTAGTTTAAATAACATTAAACATTTGCGTAACGACAGTTTGTTAAAAAATACGAATGTGCTTTAGACCACACGATTGACGTAAAATTTCTCTAGATTTACAGAACGTAATTGATTACAATAGAAAGAGAAATAAATTGTTCGCCTATATATCTTCACTAACTCATATCTTCCTCTCAACTTCTGTTGGCCTCGGTTTCGTAACGTTTTGCCCACATGCGACAACGATATACACGTATTAGTCATAAGCCATGGTGTGACCGAAAAGGCACTTCGACCTTAGACGCAATAAGCCACGCGTTAGGGTAGCAACACAAACCGGTTCGCTTTGTGTCTGTTACCCACAACTGCCCGAGGTAAGCTCTGCCTGGAGGCATTCCATAGCAAGATTGCGGCCTATTCTAATAAACCTCAGATACGCTTCCGTGGGCTATCTGTTGTGCTATTCAATTGCACTGTCTTGCCTCAATTTTACTTGAATCTTAATATCACTGTCAACGTTAAGTCTAAAGCGTTTATCCTTTCATAAAAAAAGGAATAAGTGCAAATATACTGCAAATGAAAAAGTAATAAACCGTTGTCAAAACACTTGGACTTGTGTAGGTGATATAGTTATAGATAGGTACGGCCTCCTGGTCGTCCCTTTTTTTTTTTTCGGAGGGACCTAATACTGGTTGGCGGCGCCAGTCCAGTCTCAACAGTTCGACTGACTACGAAGACTTTTTTGTCTTCAGGTTTAGGGAGACGACAGTGGGACAGACCCCCCTCTTTTCTCGCAGATGGGAAGAGATGAACCGGGTTGATTGTGGGTGTACCCTAGTGATTATTTTTGGGACCGATAAGGGGGAAGCGGTCCCCCTCCCCACTGTAGTGGGACGGCGCGCGCACGATGCCGTTTTATTTGCGGTGTCGTGGATAACGATAATCGAGCTCATTTAATGTTTGGCTTTTGCCGATTTGTAGCGCAAATTCCCGTAAAGCCGTATTCTTAATTTATTTATTATTAGAGCTCTCTAAAGTCGCGTTATTTTATTTCTATCAATCTAATCTCTCGACTTACGGGCTCGTTTCCGTGAGCGGTGTGTGAGTTTGACATTGTGTCAGTCATACGTTATATCTGTGTCACTATGTGTAAGATTTCATCGCCCGACCGGCACGAGCGGTGTATATCGTGCCACTGTCTTCTGGTGCGGGGTCGCCACTCGAGAATCTTTCTTTCCCGACCGTTATTGAAAATATATATATACATATCTGTATATAGCTTGAAGTTATTACACACCTTTTTTTTTATGTTCGTAAATAGAGGGAATAATTATATGTTACAATTGTGTAATACAACTTCAGATTACTTAGATAATAAAAATTATACTAAATAACTTCAAGCCGTTTACATAGTTATATCAATATATTACTGAGTATATCATATGCCTGGAGTTAACAGTGTATATATATATATATATATATATATATATATAGTATATTTTTTGTTGCAGTTGGTTAATAAAGGGTAAAAAATATAGGATATAGTTAATTACTAAAAGGGCATGTAACATAATATGGAATATCATATCGAGGGCAGTTGTACATAAGCTCAAATTTTATAAGGCAAGTGTCCGTCTGATACTATCATATTCCAGTGTAGTATTCACTCACGCCAGACCATCACTAATTCTGCAGAGAGTGCAGACCCGTTTCCAGCGAATGGGCCAACAGCTGTCCATGGTACGTTCGCAATCTCGACTTACATAAGGACTGAATTGCTCTTCATTAGAGGTCCATTTATAGTCATCTCCACAGACTCACCACACCAACCCTCTCGTCACAAACGAAGACTATGATGCTCCCCGCAACCTCATTCCATTAATCAATATTTACAATGATAAAATTACTAGAGGAGTGACCTTTATTTGGAATTTTTTTTTTCTACCAAAATATTTTTTTCTTTGTTTATATATTCTTATCACACGAGTATTAAATTCTATAATATTTCTCATTCTATAGGTATAAAAAAAAACATTAGGTACACGAGAAAATATACTTTTTCTACCGCAGTTTTTTCAAAGCTTTAAAAAAATCATTAGGAAGACATGAAAATATACTTTATCTACCGCAGTTTTTTTTAAAGCTTTAAATGGCCGTTGTGACTTATAAATAAACTTCTTTTTGCAAAGGCTTGGTGACACTCCAAATTGAGTGCAATGGAAAAAAGTATAATTTATACTTGGTTTAAATATGCAACATATAAAATATATTTCCATGTGAAAATATACAAGACATCTTGTATAAATCCGACAAAAGTGTACAGAATATGCCTAATGCCGGCTTAAGGTCTTAGCCTCGTAGGAGGCTTTCCACGCCTGTGGGCTCCCCTATCCATCTGTGGACAATACCAAACTGATATCGATTTTTGGTATGAAAATACGTTTCTCACACAGCGTTTTTATGCTGAATCTACTTTCCTAATGCGCAACACAGTAAGAAATTGTTCAATTTGCTTATGGACTCACACGGCAATATGTTATGTATGCAGCATGGCCTATGTGTTTAAATAAGCATTTGAGAGCATATGTACTATTTATATTTTAAATCACTACGAACTGTTATCTAAAATATAATATAACGTATACATATATTTACTATTTTATTGTAAATATATGTATACGTTATGTTTTATTCAACAGAAAACGTAAGCGATTTGGCCAGACATCGCGGACCGTATCACAAAAGCTTGTATAAATATTACGGATGCATTCACTAAATTAAAATAACATATTTGTTCCCTTTTTCTTTCCAGTAATATATATACGAGTATCTTAATAATACACATACAATTAATAGGTACTATTAAAATGTGTTTTTATATTTTATATCTTTTCTTATTATGGATATGCACATATTGCTTCTTTTCTAGTATACGGAAGCAAATGAGCTTTTGCTTTCGATATAAGGGTGGATTTTAAAGCAGCCTAACCAAGAAAATAAACACATACAAAATCAGTTATATTTTTATTTTTCTACATAATCACCATCAAGTTCGATGCACTTTTGCCATTTCCCATTTAAACCATTTAGACCGTCGAAAAAAAAATATTCTTCGCTAGAGTCAAAATATGCGTCTACTACTGTTACGACCTCGTCGTCTGTCGAAAATCTATGACCTCCCCAGTGCTTTTTTAGGTTAGGAAACAGAAAGGATTCTGGCGGTGCCAGAACTGGTGAATAAAGCGGAAGCCCTCGAAGACGCTCCAGAGCAGGGTTCATCTTTCACACTTCTTCTACCACGCTTGAATTTTGTTATCCTTTTTTTGACGGATATATAAGACAGAGCAGAATTTCCCTTAGTTCTGACCATATCATCATGGATAACTTTTGGTGACAGCCCCTCCTTATGGAGGTACTTAATGAAGGCACATGAACTTTGTCCGAATGCCTTGTTAAAAAAATTACAAAATCACAACTAATTATCACACACGTTTCGAACTTCACACAATTAAATAGTCTAAACTGATCTAAATAATGTTATCCACATTATTTTTAGAATTGAATGAATCTGTTAGGCCGAGTACTTTTCAATCCACCCTCGTAATTACTGACGCCCATAAACATTCGCTCACAAAATATACGTAATGCAACGGCATGACTGTCACTTTGCGGCGGCGTCATGTCAGTGAGAGGTACCAAAACGATCAAGTCGAGCTGATTCCGCTGAAGTGTACCATATCTATTATCATGTTAATCTTTATAGTATACTAATGATCCGTTCGGCTAGGCACATGAATAACCGGGACCAACAAATTTTCCTTAATCTTCTCTCGTCAAACGATCTATATATTGGTGTAAATCGTATGAAAGCCCGTATAGTAGATTGTGAGAAAATCCTGTATGTGATAGGTCTTTGAAATTGTTAGATTAATTACCTTAGTAATAAAATCGAAGAATAATCTGTTTCAGTTATCTTTTTATAGGTTATTACTTCACTACAATGAATGGCAAACTGCATAATATTCTTATGTTACACAGGTCGCTGCCTGCCAGTTCTTTGCGTCCATCTATTCCACGTCTACGGGTTGTTTTCCCATTTCAAGCTCGATGTCGCTAAGGCGTGGAAACTGTTCAGCCTGATAGAAGAAGGCTACCACAGCACAAACCCGTACCACAACTCGGTGCATGCAGTTGATGTTACTCAAGCCATGCACTGTTTCCTGCAGCAAAAACAGGTATGTGACACGTGTCATTATTTTATCGTTCCGCGTTTATTCGAGTCATCCGGACAGGCCACAGGGCAGCCTCAGTCACCGTACATACATACGACCATGCAGCTATGCTAGATGTGTCCGGTTCCTTAACACGCACATCATCAGCATTTTACTTGACTAATAAAAGTCGCTCGATCTCAATTGAAAAAAGGGAAAAGCGAGAATGCACTTAGAAGTGAACTACACACCGTTATTCCAAAATTACCATAAAGATCGGAGCAAAGTATCTAGTATCCGTACACAAACTTGTTTTGATTTTGATTGATTTGATGAGGTACATGAATACCAACAGACTACCCCCTGATTCACGTGATAGTTTAATACATAAAAACATTAAACAAAAAATAAAGTAAGGTAATTAATCTAACAATTTCAAAGACCTACATAAATGCATATATTTAAACTCCTAACATGTAAACATCTTATCTTATTCCTATTGGCACTTAAATTTGTAAAAAGAATATATTATAAATTATAACTATGTCTACTATTTACTATGTTAACTTGGATAGCATAAATGCAAACCCACACGTGGTTTTTTTTAATGATATATATTAGCAAATGTTATTGTGTAACTTCTATTTGATTATGGTAAATAAATAAATTTAAAAAAAGCCTGAACGAAAATAAATAAATTTAAAAAAGGCCTGAACGAAGTAACCTTACGAAGACAACGTATGGCCTCAAACACACAAACAACAAGGAATGTGCCCTCCGTACCCGCAATGGGTCACCGGATTCTTAGAAGCAACACGAAACGCGACAGCATAGTCATTTCACGGCATTATTATGCAGAGTAATTCTTAATTCAAAACTGGCACGACGACAACGTAGACTGTTTGTTATTTGCGTTGCATTCGTGCCAGTATTAAATTATTCATAGTCATGACATGAGGGCGTACGGGGTGATTGGAGACTGCACTCTACGCTGTAGTCTCGAATCAAGTGGGGCGGGCTTACTTTAACTTGACCTTCATACCAGTGAAAATGAGAATACAAATTAAGAATTAAATTCATGTCTCGTACGTACGTCATTTTCTTCTAACACCTACCCTCCTATATACTCAACTAGCCAATACAACGGCGCCCCACGGTTCCACTCGTGTAATATGGTTAAATTCTATATAAAATTTTGCCTCACATATGACAGACCAGACATTGCTCTAGAAATAAATCAAATAATACCGAATACTTAATTCGCATAGCAGTCCCAAATACACATTAACTTCAAAGTACTATATCTGAAAAACTTACAAAATACATAGAATTGAAATATGAAATAGCTCGTCTCTGGCATCTTCAAAAAAAATAATCAAAAGTAATAATAATACCAGTAATAATACACTCTATATGTGTTATACCGATACGGTTGTACCAATCATTAAAAACTCTGCAGCTATCACCAAACACTCAACAACAAAAACCATTTATAACACTTGCCGTTTAGTATTACAAATAAACCTGGAATTTTCATTTCTTATCAGTTAATTGTCTCATTAGTACCAAACACTCATCGGACATAATATTTTTATTTTTATCCTTCTGATATTCTACCTGGCTTAGGCTCGAGCGTATCAGTACGCCGGTAAAAGCAGATGAAAACGAGAATATATATAATAATGTAAGAATAATAATAATGTAAAATTAGAATTTTTATATTATTTCAGTTCGAATATTCGTCACCAACATAATTAGTAATAATTAATTTCAGAGCGTAATGTAACACAAGCAATTATTATTTCCTACAAAAACAAAGTGAAGTTTTGAAATAAATAATTACATGTAAACAACAGAGGTGCAATTTTAGATTGTCTTAGTTGATCTTTATTATACATTATAATTATTGCAGTTGAATTAGAATTTGAATAATCATAAAGATCTATCAATGTCTGACTTAACCATATAAAATAGCCTATAAATATATAGCCTTTAAATAAAGATAAAAAAGATCTATTAATTTTAAAATTGTTTTTCCTGGTTACTTAAATAAAAAGTAATGATTGAAAGCATCATATTTTTTAATAAACAGCATCTGGTTGGAGTTAGCCCTACGTACTTGAAATATCGGTCTTAGAAGTAAGTTTCTTTATGTTGGTAAAGTACATATTTATATAATAATAACCAGTCTATGTTTTGCTAATAAGGCTGCTATTCGTGATACAGACTTCTATTTGTAACTCATAGTTCATGCACTGAACCTTTACAACATGAAATATCTTTTACTGATCATTCCTGTGTAGGCCTGTCATCCCAACGGAGTTTGCACAGACGCTTGTACACTGTAAATCATCAAGCACTGTTGGCTAGTCTACTATGTAACGGCGGTAGCCGAAATTCGGCCAGGTACTAATATATATTATCGTAATATCACTGTTATACCCCATTTAAAAAACGAATCCAAGACAGTCCTCGTACGAGTCGTATTCAACCCAATCATCTGTACGGAGATTTAAAGCATCATTACTGCTATATACTTAACTAGCTGCGACCCTCGGCTTCACATTGTATGTTTATATTTGTTCATACAAACTTTGAATCACTGTTTCACTCCCGTATGGGTGAGATTAGATTACTACAAAATAAAATGCCCGCGCGTGGTAAAGTTTCAGCTTAATCACTCATATAGGTTACTGTATCGTATTTTCAGTTGTGCGTTGATATATATTTCAACCAGTCAGTGACTTAGGACAAGTGAACTTAACTGTCTAAGTCTACTTATTATTACCAGTCGATGGCTTCCTTCTGTGAGACCGCCATGTCCCAGAAAGACATTAGCCTGTCAGCCTGTCGCTGGGGTCCTGTTGCCGGCAGATCCGGGATCCTCCACTAATAGCGGCTGAAGGCTCCCGTAGGGGTTTAGTTGGTATTGCCCGAGTCCAACATAGGTCTGGGGATCTACCCGGGCTCCCAGGTATCATGCATTCCCCTTCGTCACCAAAAAAAAGTCTGTATCCGATCGATTTTCTCAAAATATACTTAAATAATTTTCATGTGGTTTACGCCCTGGAATTGAGCGTATCCCGAGGAAGGTTTTAGTGTATTATTTTTCCCTTGTTACTAACAGACGAAGCAGAGAAGAATCGCAACTTTTAAATACAAATTGAAAATAAAGTTAATATAAAGTTAAATAAACGGACATGGCCCAACTCTCGTCCCTAACGCTGCTATCCCTGTGTCATCAGGATCTTCAGCGGCAACCACATGCCCTTTGCAACGATCACAGCTAGGCGGCGGGAAAAACTAAAACCGTCTTGTACTACTAGTATAAAGTGATTCCATTGGCAATCAAATCTTGAGACAGTACTAAATTGCAATGAATTTATATCTATACAGATAAAATATTTGTGAAGAGTTTTCGTTTCTTTGTTTGAACGTGCCAATCCCTAACTATCGTCGGATTAAGAAAAAACATTTTTATTATAACAGTTAAATTCATGAAGATGGTTATAAACCATGAGGTTACAAACTATAGGACCACACTTATACGCGAGTGAAACCGCGGGTGCTGACAGTGTTAAGATAAAAAGCGAATGATATTTCCCTCACAAGCTAAATGTACTAATAAACTTAGCATCGTACTACAGTACGGCGACAGTACGATGCTAAATGCAAATACAGGACCGGCATCGACGGCAAATTCACTTAGCCATGACTGTGTTAGCGCTATTACGAACCAAACCCTTCTAAGTGACCATGAATAGTTAGTGCGTTACGTTACTTAGATTATCTCTGATGTTGGCCGCATTACTTACTCGTAGAATTAGACGATTGGCGGAGTGGTAACGTAAGCGGTAACGCCGAGTGCGACACGCCTGAGTTTAATCTCCGCCAACGATGTTTACATATCCTATACGCATTTCTATAATAACAAATGTTAAATTTATGAAACTTCTAAAATTTATCAAAAATGTTAATTTAATTTCTGTTGTCAATCCGTGTTTGTCCGTATCTGTAACACGAGTGGTCTTGTGCTTAGCACAGGGTTACTCCGACGTGGTGTGATATGTCCACAGATTACTTCTACCTTCCAAGGATTATTACGTGAGGCTATTGAAATAAAAAAATCTATGGAGATGGCTCGGTGCTGGATACCCAGTAATAAACATAATGCATCGAAGAACTAAACAGAGCAAAGCAGCAAGAGTAGTTCTTGGTGTATTTTTAACAGCCTACCGCATCAGGACACCTGTCACCTCAGTCCACCTGTGAACTAATGTGACCGCGGTCAATGCAGTTGCAGTGGTTTTATTTTAACAAATATGTTCCGTAGTGTTTTCGGTGTAGTTCGATTGTTACGGCAAATCAATGGCATCGTCAGCAGTAGTAGGCCGCTCCGAACAGAAAGAACTGATGACTGATCCACTGACAGTTTGGTTCATGTCACCTCCGACGCCGACTGCCCCACTGACCTACAAACTTTCTATTTATAACATAAGTAAGATGTATATATAGATGTATATACTAGACTATTGTAGTATTTATATTATTGACAAACTCACACACCGCTCACGGAAACGAGCCCGGGATCGAATCCGTAAGTTGAGAGCTTAGATTTATAGAAATAAAGTAACGCGACTGTAGAGAGCTGTAATAATAAATAGATCAAGAACATGGCTTTTGTCGATTTGTAGCGCGAATCAACCCCTCCCGTCACAGGGGGGGGGGTGAGGAGGCCGGCCTAATCAGATAAGCCAAACATTAAACGAGCTCAATTATACTTGTCCACGACACCGCAAATTAAACGGCATCGTGCGCGCGCCGTCCCACTAGTGTGGGGAGGGGAACATTTCCCCCTTTTTCGGTCCCAATAATATTTACCATAGGGTAACGCCCACAATAAAGTTCCGGTTTGTCTCTTCCCATCTGCGGGAAAAGAGGGGGGTCTGTCCCCCTATCGTCTCCCTAAACCTGAAGACAAAAAAGTCTTCCGTAGGCATTCGAACTGTTAAGGCTGGACAAGCGCCGCCAATCACTATTAGGTTCCTCCGAAAAAAAAAAAATATTATTAAAACAAAAAACATGTAAAAGTGTATGAACTTTGAATTTCAGATTCCCTTGAGATTTAAGGATCAATTTAATAAGAGACACTTGTAGATCGTAGTGTGTGCAAATGGGTATTGTCCAGTTAAACGAGTTTAAACTGCGGTTGCAATTCACTTAGGCTTTACTGGGTTTAATTAACTAACATTGCAATTAAGAACATTTCAATATACAGAATGTTTGGAAGGGGGATTTAGACACATCCGGGGTCCCCAAGTGGCAGTCCACCAATGTTTCGAATTAGATATTGCATAATATTGATTGGTCTCGTATAAAGGAGACATAGGAATTTTTGCAAGCTCATAATATTAGCTTTCTTCGCTATTTTTACTTTTGCGGCACAATAAGTCTGCGGTTAGAATTTTCACGTGGTTTTCACAAATGGATTGAAATATTCCCGCGAAAGGGACTACTATACACTAATATATAATCCGTTAAGGTAAGAATCAAACGTGTGTTATTGACGATCGACGCCAAAGACGATAGCTTTACGACCTAAAAAGGAAGACGAATTTTACCTCAAAAGATACGGTTTAACTTGCTTCTGTGTATGTTCAAAGGAATCCGTCTATTTGGCTGATTAATATATATTAATTAATAAACGAATGCTTAGTGTAACTTGAGCCACCAATACGTTTAGTTAATTAACATTATATCCCAAAATTTGTAATGATTATAACAGATATTCCACAATATACGCTTCAAGCCCGGAATGTATTCGTAAATTTTACACGTCGATAAAATATAATTATATAATATTCCTAAATGTGTCAAGAGGCTTAGCTACCGACGTGTCTGCATAAAAATAGTCCTGGATGAGGAGAAATCAAGGTAGGGCCATGATTCTGACACGACCGAAGAGAAAGCAGGTGCGGGACCGGTGGCTAAATGTGCTCCCCGTGGTGTGGGGGTGTAACACCGTAAATCTCCTGATTCTGGGCGGTTTTTAGGAATTGAGAAATCCCAATTACACTTTTTGTTCCGTCCGACACCCGGGACTCAAAACCGGAACTTCACGTATGTCTGTTAGTCGCGCGGTCTAGTTGTAAGCATGAGATGATCAAGAATAAACAACAGTCAAGCAATAGACACGTTTTATNNNNCTCCCTGTTACACTTTACGGCGGTGTAATATGAGCGAGAGGTATTTCCCCGATCGTGCCTGCTGCCGAACTCTGCTATGTAGCATGGCACTTGCAAGTGGGTGCAGACGTCGTGTTTCGTGATGTTTATAAAATTCCCATGGCTCTTTGGAGGAGGAGCGAAGGGAGGAAACACATCTAAATAACAATCATGCGTATGTCTATGGGCGTCGGTCCCTCCTACTTCTTCATTCCCTTGAACTATAAATAATTTAATCATTTCTTCGTGATGAAGTACACGGGTAATATAAAGTTGAGCAAATCAGACGAGGATTCGACATATCTGTTAATCAGCAAGTGCACTTTAATTTCATGTCTTAAAATTCTTTTGTACTGGAAAATGAATTTATTTCTAACACTCTAAAGTACTCAAGTCGAGGCTCTTTTTGTGGCAAGTAGAAACATAATTGGCGATAATGAATCACTTGCAAGAGCTCCAGCTGTACAAGCGAGTTGCAGTAATGTTTCTAGAATTTATTTCATTTTGTACCTGCGCATTCTAGAGGGACATGTGGAGGACTAGTATCTGTGTCTCTTTCCGAATAAGCAAGGTTCTTGCTTATACTTATATTATTCCTTGCAACGATAGTGCCTTATATTTCCTTGCGAAAACAGCAACAATAACTTATTTAGTGTGGTTTCAATTTACGAGTCGTTAGCTGTCAATGCAGTTTAATGGGACTGGCATAAGCAGGATTCGCTTACACTTTGTTTTAACGCTCACTACTCACGAGAGACAGCTTTTGCCGATGCCTTTCCGAGGTTTTTGTATGAATTAGTACCGTGCAAGGAGAGGAAAGGGTAGAACAGAGCAGCGCCAACATCCATAATATATGTTTATATAAGACGCAGTGACCACTTTGGACGGGTTAACTATCTTCACAATAAAAAAGGTATATGAAGGTGAGAGTGAATTTAGGAGGAATAATAAAAACTATTACCACGTCAAAGAGATGTTTTATGTTTATAGTCAACCGGCGTCTACATTTTTAACCCTTGTGATGTATCAGTTCTGATTTGAGTTGAGCAGATAAAACATTTTTTATTTTCTTTTAAATTTATATATCAACATTATGAGTTCATTAAACTCACAAATGTGTATTCCTAAATTTTTATTTCAATAACATCATAACTTTAAAATGAACACACATATAAAAACATATACATAATTTTCTTTTTGATAATAGTACCATAACATTATTCAAATAGAACATTCCCGTTTCACTCCATTCTATAAACTGTAGTTTTGTAAAAATTTTGATCAGTATAGCGTTGAAATTTAAATGGAGTGGCTAATATGGTGAGCGCTATCAACGTGTCCACCTAGAAGTGAATCGTAGTCATTGTTACCCTTGTTACTATCGGCCTTTTTGATGGTGATGATAATAATCGTCAGGTTTTTATTTTACTCTGCGGTGTAACACAACAAACACAAGTATGCAATGATTCTTCGTCAGTATTTAACTAATTATTTTGTACTGGGCGTCTAGACGGAGGCGGGATAGACACTTCGCCACTCTCGGCAAGACCACAGTCGAGCAACAAGTTGCAGTCCGTTAAGTCTTCAGGAATCATTATTTCCTAGGCTATACCTGGGACCCTTTAACACTTATTGCAAGGACGGAACATTTAGGAGTTTCAGCCGGGTCATATCTCTGACTCTGGGGTACTAAACCCTCGTAGGTCCCATACATAAAAATAGGAAACAGAAACGGACCGGCACGACCTCCACTTATAATGCCTATTACTTTTTATGAAGAGGTAGTGCCATGCTGCATAGGAGGATGTAGTGCCATGCACGGTGCATAACACTACATCCTCCTATGCAAAGGAATTACCTTTCGCTCATGATACTGGCGTAAACTGTACCTTTCGCTCACTTGATACCGGCGTATACTGACAGCGTTCCTGTCGCGTTCCGTGTGGTTTGTGAGTGGCATTGGGGGGGAGGTGAAAAGGAGGGCAACGCATCGGCGTAGTAATTATGTGGATGTTCATGGGCGTCGGTAGGCGTATAAAGACACCGATTGCTCGTTTGTCCCCCTATACTACAAAAGAAAAACTAAGTGAAATAGTGCTGTTGCCTATCATGCAACATTAAGTGAAGGAAGCCAACGCCTGGTTGTTCGGATAACATTTGGTTGTTAAACACTCAAGTTGTTAAGATTTTGTTTACAAATTAAAAAATGTGTTATTTACGTAGGCACACGTTAAGTTAAATAGAAGCTTGTGCAAATTAATTCAGCTCAGCGGTGTACAAAAAAGTAAGAATGAAAATATGGTATTTTTTCGGTATCGAACTTCACTTCCATCCACCGCATTGTGTTTGACGGCATTGTGGGAAAAATTTCGATATTAATAGCAGTTTTGTGCTCCAGAAACGAGCTGGCTAGCTGGCGTATTGAACACGCTTTTACAATAGGATTTCAGATTCCGTTTCAGTTCGTTTTAAAAAGGTTCTTGAAGTATTGAATATTCATACTGTTATTGTTGTTTTTTCTATTGGAATGATTAAACGGGTCGGATCCCTTTGATGCCTACATTTGCCCAAACAACGATCTAATTTAATGACGTGGTTTTTGCTCCAAACATCGAACAGGAGCAATTCGCAGGTTGGGTTGGTAGCAGGTTGAAGACAAGTTCATAACATATTAATTCTCCATAATTTGAGTAGTGAAAACAAAGATAAAAATTAAGTTTTTTGCCCCTTTTCATAAATATACAGTATCAAAAGGGACGCGCTTATCTATTCCGTATAGTAATACGGATAATAATTAATACTTAATAAATAATAAAATCAAATAATTAATGGTATTACTTCACCTGTAGCTATACAAACATAACATAAAATAATATGATCTTAATTAAATAAAACAGTCAGTATTAGATATAGTGTGCCCCGTAGCTTAACGTAGGAAATGGAAGGGAGCTAAGTACCTGGATATAGGAAAAAATATAGCCTTCTCTGCCTAGTACGACAATAGCCTAGCCAGTACAATAATTTATATATTTAATTATGAGTACGTAAAAACATTCTAAGTACTGAGCAAGAAAGTAAACATATGTGTACAATATTAAAAAGAAATGTTTTCCTGTATCAGGCCTTCCCGTTCCCTATGTTTTTTCACTTGCATAACTCTTTCTGTTCCTTCCTTTTATAAATATCACACACAAACTAAAAACATTAATACACAACCTATTTCTGTTCTCGCATTTGTCTGTATCTAATAGAATAACATCAACAGCAATCAAATAAATAACTGATTCATACCACTTGACAGTCAACACATTTTGAAGGCAATGTTGTAGCTTAGATATCTAAAATGACCAGTGTAATAAAGTAACAAAAAAAATTATAAAAATAACTCAAATATTCGAACATCGAGGTGGTTTCATAACACCCGATATAATGTTGACCCGAATGGGGTTATATTTTACTTGTAGTTTGATTTTTTTCTTTAACTACTTTTTTTTTACTTCCAATACGTGTCTCTTTCGTGCCACCTCTCCCCCACCCAATGATTCATATGATTTAGACATCTACGTCAATACTTGCAATTGTAGCTCTGAAAATGTTGTTTGTTGCTCTTCCTGGCGGTTGTCGCATCAAACACCATGAGAGGCATCGTCTTCCCATCTAATCAATGATGACCAACATTCTGTTTTGCTCCCTATTTTCGATGTTCCTTAAGTTGGACTTATAATTTTAATATATTTCAACTTGTATGATTAGTTAAAATAGAAAAGGAATGCAGGTATAGGTTTCAAATTAATGTTAAGTTTTTCTCGGAGAATAAATAGCTACAAATAAAATACACTGCCTAAAACTATCAATCAGATTCATTCCTTGACTACATTGACATCCGCATTGTTGATTATTATGTAGTGTTACGCTCTTTCACCTGATCATCCCAAATAGGCCACCGGCTGCTCACAAACCGAACGATGCACATAACCATCACTTTCAGGGTGGTATCACATGACGGGTTTTACCTGCTCAGTCGTGCCCGATTCGGCTTCAATGCAGAAATGTCACTTACGCTACACTTCATATCTTACAAAAAATAATTACCTCTTACTAGTTTTAATCGCAAGTCCAACTTTCCTAACGCGGTCGGTGTTGTCATTCGTGGTATGTCGAAAGGCGGAAGAGATGGAACACCGTAGAGGGTTTTAGTGAGAAGACTGTAGCTGCGAGTCCCACACTACCGCTAGACCCGCCCTGGTCTACAGCGGTATGCGCAAAAGCATTACACTAAAATAAAGCTTGTTATCCTTGCCCGGCCTCTTCACTTCTTCACGCTTCTTTTCTTTAGTAAAAGTAATATTACTGATACACAGATATTAAATATCAATGTTCAATTCTCTACTTCATACCTGTAAGTATATGAGTAATGTCTATATTTTCATTGTCACTATATTTTTATAGAAACAATTGTTCGTATAATTAAATATGTATAAATTGTTAATAATATTAAGTCCGTAAAATACAATCGTCATGGTGACATTAGTGTTTACCTTGAAGATCTCTCTAGATAATGCTAAGGTCTGAAATGTTTACGTTAATTATGTTAATTAATATAATGTAGACTTAATAATGAAAACAAAAGCTGTTTAATTATAATGTACTTTGACCTTTTTTTTTTACTGTGAAATTTATTATTAAAACATAAAAATGGTACAGTGAGTTACTCAAATGCTACAGATGCACAAAACCTTGTGACGTTGGACTGACGACTGATGATCACGCAGAAGGTTGTAAGCGTGTTTTTGATGAGACAGTGCCAGGCTGCATGGCGTCTGAATTGGGTTACTTGTGGCTCACATGACACCGTCGTAAGGCGATAGTTGGTGCTGTAGTATTGCGCCACAGCAATAGCGGTGAGACAGAGTGCGGTCTGTGAGTAGCCCATTGTGGGAATACAGTGACGGAGATCGTTTGTAAATAATGATACCATTTTTATTAAGAAACAATGTAAAATAAAACATATTTTTGAAGTAACACCTCTTTACTCACACGCTTCGGGAGGAAGGTGATGCACGCGTGAAGAGCGTTGCAAAATATAAATTACTGAAAATAGAAAGAGACACGGGAGTGTGAGGGAAACAAAAATTTGCGAATACAAAAAGAGAGTTTCTTATACTACTGTAAGGGCAGGAGCACATTTCCTTTCTCTTTTCCTCTCATAGCCAATCACATTTCATTGAACTATAGAAGTTTTACTTAGATCCTATGGTCTATGGTTAGGTCATTCGTATTTAAAAAAAGGAAGGTAGTTTTTCTCGTTCCGAGGTAAACGTGGATGACTTACCCGATCGATTCCCCTGTCAACTGTTGCCTGTTAGGACTCTCTGCCTAGTATACAGACAGGCTGTAGGATATTCATTATTCGATTCTCTTCATAATTATATAACAAAATGAGTACTTTTTTACCAAAATATCCTACAAATTATTTGTACGAGATAATTTAACATTATCTGCGACGCTTGAGGTCACGCCTACACAGGCAGACTACGGTGACCATATTATGCTATTCTAGCTCCTTTGCGTTTTCTCCGAACTCACTTTACATTTTTTATAAATATTTATTTGTATTAACTATTTAATAAATAATTAGAATAAAATGAAAACGTCTCACCAGTCATCTGTATATGAGTGGAGGACGAGTTTACTATTATTATTAAAAAATACATATTAAGTGTACAGCATAATCTCAAATAAACAATTTATTTTTTAGGAAAATAGCCAAAAGTTATTCCGGAATACCCATATCTCTGCCAAATTTCACAGAAATCCGTTAAGTAGAATGAACATATAGAATATTTATAGAAAGCGCGCAGAGACAGAGCATATTAGTAAAATTGTGCAACCACCAACAAACAATATTCATTTTAGATATTCACATTCCCACAATCCTAGATGTGTCTATTCCAATAATGGCAAAGTACATAGCAGATCTTATGATAATATTGAGCTATTCGGCAGCAGTAAAATATAAATGTTGCAGACCAAGTGAAATAAAACTACCGCACTTTTACTGATAAGTTATTGACCAAATGCAATTTTCTTGAGTTCTAATAATTTTTATGTATCAAGATACTCTTTGACTGCTTATGAGAACTTATTTGTACATGAAAGATATAGCCTGGTTGCTTTTCGCAGTAGACTCGAACGAAGGTTTCGTTCGAGTCTACTGTGTAAAATGGTGTGTTTACTTATGATAAGTAAACACACCATTTTTTTATAATATAGTGGTGCAAATGAGTAGTCGGAGTCTTTTCTCGACTCCGCATTATTGACATGCAGATGCGTTGACCTCTTTTTCCCCATCCCCACAATGGGCTGCTTATATCTAAACTGTATTACAAATTATCAATACATTAATAATACAATATTTTCTTGGAGAACCTTAAGTCGATCGGTTAAGGAATACCGAAGGATTATCATATGTATCTCGAGATTATTTACGTTTTTTAACAACGACGATTACAAGGGTGATCATTGATATTTATGGTTTAGCAAATGAAGAAATGGAGTGGGGGCCGCGTTTAGGAAAACGGTTGAGTTCACCAGGCGTGAAGACGATCTCCATGCAGTAGCCGGTCCGAGATGGACGCGAGTAGCAGGACATCGGCGTTCATTGAGAGAGGCCTATGCCCAGCAGTGGGCCGATCAGGGCTGATAATGATGATGATGATGAAATGAAGCAATAGATTTTACAGAATATAAAATACTACATATACTTGCTGAAAGCTGTACTACATATAGTATTTTATATTAAAACCAACGAAAAGTCACATATCGCGTTTCATGCGATGTGTGACTTTTCGTTGGTTTCTTGCGAAGTCGGGGGTGCGATGTTTACACTCTATGCAGATGTTTCTGCGTGTCTGTAATTACCACAATGCTCCAATTTCTCGTCTTCCTCGTTATACTATAAAAATCATAAAAAATAAACTATCTAAATCTTTGTCTTTTAGGGGATTCGTACCTAAACTGTAAAAGCGGGATCCTATGACTAGGACTCCGATGGCCGTCTGTCTGTCACCAAGACCTTGTCTCATGACCCGTGGTTGATGTACAGTTGAAACTTTAACAGTTGATGTTCTTCTACTGCCGTTATAAAAACAAATAATAAAAATTAGTATAAACACTTTTTTCTTTAAATTATTTGGACGCAAACGAGCAGTCGGACCCTCGCGGCAACAACCAATGCCCATAGACATCCCACGTCATGCAGATTCGCTACCCCCTTATATAGGGGCAAACATAGATGGCTCCCTTACAACAAACGTGCTAATTTGCGGTTTTTTATAGATAATACTAAGTAACCCTCGCTTGCGAGTCCGACTAGCACTTAGCCGGTTTTCTAAGTGACGTATTTTCAAACATACTGTGATATCGTTTTATAATGATATTATTTCTAGTGTAATGACACTCCTTTATTATTCAATAGCCACTAGTATTATAAACATTTAAATTCATGCGCAATTCGCGTGTAATTGTTATTGAACAAGCCAGCTTATAGTATCTTATTTTACACTCGCGCTCTATTTTCCTTGCGGCATTTTGTTAACTTCTATTGTCTTTTTCTTTTCTTTTCACTGTGCATGCACTCGCAGTACTCGGAGTCGTGCGTAATCCCTACATTATATAATTTGAATTTTTTAATTGAACTTCAATACTACAAATTGATTACATAATGTTCTTATTTTAAAATATTTTTGGCGAGTTTACCTTGTTGAGTATGTGGACTATATGGGGTTGATGACAACCGACGCTCACATCTGCAATAATTCTTATGCAAAGGCGTTAGTTATCCTCCTTTCCTTCTCCAATCCAATGGGCCATCGGCTACTTGGGGTCACACGAAACGCGACTCGCGTGGCTACAACGCTCGCGTTGCCACGCTTTTGTCGGAACCTTTCAAAGAGCAAAGTTGCTAAAGTCATCAGTGCTCTATCGCGTAGATCATTCCATAAGTACAAATAAACCAAAGAACATTGATTTTTATGTATAATATTACAAATATACCTTTATAATATTATAACTTCGGCCGCGGGCACACCGAATGTTAGCTGATAATTAAAAGTCTATGGGGGAAAAAACACTAACCTGTGTTCATCCGATCAGATCCAGGGCACCTCGGATGTGGCGCGACCAAGCCTACGACGTCTAAGTTTTATACATTCTACTACGAGTAGACGTAGTTATGGTGCACATTTTTTTAAAACCAAAACGATTTAGACTACAAAAAACAGGTGGGATTGTTTCAAATACATCTTGCGTGGACTTTGAAACTTGTGTCATTCCTTTTACTTAGAATTTATATTCGATTGGTTTCTAATCCATTTCAATGTTCCAAGAGAATTTTGTTAATTTGGGATACAAATTATTATACAATGGCTATTTGTTCACATCGTATCGAAGAAAAAATTTTAAATGGAACAAAAGAAATACTCTTCTTCGCAAAAAAATTGTAACTAGGACCAGTGAAACAAAATTTAAAAAAAAATTACATTATAACAAAAAAATTGTGTGACATCAATTTACTAAAAGATCATAAAATTGTGTAGTATCATCATATTCAAATATCCAAAGTGCACTTCACTTTATGAAACCCGACTTAAAATGTTTGTTCCGATATTTTGAGAAATCCCATAGCTATATTGCCACTTCCGACAAATCCTCTCAATAGGCTTTTTGGCCCCTCAATTGGCTAGTGCTCCTTTGTTGTTTTAGGCTTTAGAGGAAAACACACGACGAATAAACACTAAGTCGGGATAAAATCAATCATAGTAAGCGGACTCTCTATTTCTTTAACATGAATTTATCCAGGCTATTGAATTGTCCATTTGAGTCTTTTTTTATTGTATATTGAATATCAAGCGAAGCTCTTGGTCAATTCAAAATGTCGCATATACTTAAAATTAAAATAATTAATTAATTTAATTAATTACTAATAGGGCCAGGGGCTGTGCGGGTGAAACCTCGGGGTGGTGTTACTTGTTTAATATCCTTATACTATCATAAAATAAGTTTTATGAATTTTAAATTGTGTAACATACATTGGACATGATTCGATACGCATTTTAACATTAAATTCCATACTTTTGATTCATTGTTATTTTATAACGCAACATATATACTTCATACTGTGTTTATACTAATAGCTCGTTTTATGTACGTGAAACATTTTCTGCGTTCGTTTTCTTTGTCTTAAAGGACAATATTGAGTAACATGTGAGTTATGTTTCGTGTAGCGAATCCATCTCTTTGTGACATAAACACCAGCAATGACTAAACGCTTGAAAACAAAGGATATTCTATAATGACTCTAACCTTGTTCACAGTTCTTACCCTAGTTGATTTAAATATCTTTGTGCGGTTGAAGTTTATTTATGTAGTTCGTTACTTTTTATTTTGGTGTTTTATAACATGTATCGCGATATAATCCAGCTTTACGTCTGTCGACATGCATACGTGAAAGTGTTGCCCTCCTTCAATCCATCCCAATATTTCACCGGCTACTCACGAACCGACAAAACGGGAGAGCTTAGTGGTCGCTTTAGGCCCGTAACATGAGAGCGAGAGGTACCTCCCCAGTTGTGTTGTCCGACTTGGTCTGTAATGCAATGACACTGACAAGGTGTCGTTTTCTAGTGATAATTAATATCTGCCATGTGAAAAATGTAGCATTGGCGGTTAGTCTGGATGTAGCGAAGGCCTTTGATCGGGTTCGGCACGAAGCGCTCCTTTCAAGGTTTTGTTCATCATAAGCATTTCTTATGCCTATCAATGACATGCTGCAAACTAGTGGCCTTTACTGTTACGCAGATGATTGTCCTTGCCAATATTTCGTAATGGGCCCGACTAAACTTAGTCCATTTTAACCCCCCATAAGTCACAAGTTTGCGCGTTTACCGCTAAAAAGTCACCCTTCGTTGTGTCTCTTCGTTTTCAGTATACCTACATATCGGCCAGAGCTAGTATGTAGTACTTGATGTCGACATATCGAGTAACGTTCAGTTCCTCGGTCATTTGGAAGCGAAGGCTAAATTATCCACAAAGAAGCTGGGGGCGTGCTCAATAGGGCGAAGCAGTACTTCAATATATATATAATAAAGCAGGTCCGACTGCATATGGAATACTGCTCCCACCTTTGAGCAGGGCCACGTAACGTTTCATTTGACTGCATACAACGTAGAGCGAGATGTCGGTTTGCTGTGCGTCTTTTATCGTATTTTTTATGTGAAGTGTTCCGAGGAATTGTTCGGCTTAATACCAGCAACAGAATTCCATCTTGGGACATCGCGACAGAACTCTAAGTTCCACATCAGTGCGGTTTAAGCGCCACTTCTTACCGCGCACAACTGTACTGTGGAGTCTGCTGCCTCCCTCGGTATTTCCGATTCGATACGACTTAGAGGTCTTCAAGAAAAGGATATTGCTATCCCTTAAAGGCAGGCAACACATCCGTAAGACGCCTAGTCTTACAGCTATCTATTGGTGACGGTAGTCACTTCCTACCTGCTCGTTTGCCCCCTGTCTCATAAAAAAAAATTCGCTCCGTATCGGCTCAGATGAAAGATGCCCCTTGCTATGCAAATTCTATGCGTATTTTTCTACGTAGATGGACAAATAGAATATAGATCCTCTCCTACTCTAATTTAAAATATTTATGAATTACTATTATGAAATAATATTTATTTTGAGGAAATCGATCACAGGCAGACAGCTTTTGGGGACTCTGTTTTATAATAATTATAGTTTTCATCTCTACATTTAAGTATAGCTTGAACTTTCCAGGACATCTAGAAATAGAATGTTAATGGAGCATATTTCAGTAGGCTTATATTTCTTGTTTATATATATAACATGTTTTTATAACATTGTTAAGTAGTTTAGCATGAGGCACAGAAAATATTTAAAAAAAAAAAGTCGTATTAACCTTTCAAATATTTATTTTAGTAATACGAGCTACAAAGTATATTTTTGATAGTTGAACACTTGTTTCCTTTAAGTTCATGTAGAGATCCGCCCCGACTATAGTACCAGTAATTTATGAAGAATTACAGGGACCAAATTATGCACAAAAACTTTTCTCGGTAATCGCTTTATCCGTGAACTATTACATCAATCCGTTGAATAGATGTTCAGAAAATCTATCACATACAGACAGACCGCTTTTGGTGACTTTGTTTTATAATAAGTATAGATAGTATAGATCGGTCGTCTTGGCGTTCATTGAGAGTGGCCTATGTCTAGCAGAGGACCGATAAGGGCTGATAATGAATGAATTATGAAGTACAGATACTCGTATGACTGTCATTGTTTGTATTTCTTTAATGAATTCGTATGACTATTCCTTCCTTCACTGAAGATTTAGGAAAACCTGGTCAAGTCCGAGTCGGGCACGCACGCCGGGAATTCTGTGTGTAGAACGCATACAGTGCATTAATCTTGAGGTTTGATGTCAGTGGTTTATCCGGAGCAGACAGTTTCTTCCCATGTTCTGCAAGCGTCCTCACATCAGAACAGGCGACGTAGAACAATTCAAGTCCATTACGCGCAGTTCGATGAACTTCCCAGCTGTTGTATCAGTTTTGACAATTATTATTAACAATTTCGATGTTTCTAGATACGTGACCACATGGAGCCGATAGACATCCTGGTGTCGCTGTTGGCTGCCATCGCCCATGACATGGACCACCCTGGCGTCAACCAACCATTCCTCATTGCCACGTCGAACCACCTTGCCACGTTGTACCAAGTAAGTTTAACATTTAGTATTTTTTTAATATACCGAGGCAAACGAGCAGTCAGAACATTCAACTGACTACAAACGCAAATAGACATCCGCATATTGATATACAGAGACTTAGCTCTCAGTCCATGGACAACCGTATACTCATAAACCGCACGAAACGTGACAGCATATCCGCCTCTCTGCGGAGCAATCATGTGAGCGAAGTGTATCTACCCCCGGACGTGTTGTCCCAATTCGACTGCAATCCAACATGGCACCATTCCTTACTAAATTATCTACATATGAATATATTATATAGGAATACATCTGCAGTGGAAACAAAAAGTCGGCAAAGAACAAAATAAAAAGTGGAGTGTGCTTTTAGAAGACACGCCCGAATTAAATCTTCTTTAAATACCCGAAGTCAAGCGTGTGTAAAGAAGATTTACTTCAGTAAACCGCGATATAATCCAATTATATCCATTGTCTTCAAACCATTTATTTATTACCATATAAAATATAACTTAGAAAATAAAAGAAGGAATAAACGATTTTACTGTAGATTATTATAGAGAGTTCCTGACTTCGTAATACCATTCCGTACGTTTTTTGTTGTCTAATGATAGTAATGATGTTCTGGGATACACGACATGATGACACTGAAAGCTATTGCCAACTTTTGTGAAAAAAAAACAAAAAGACTGGCAGTGTTGTAAGATAGTCTACCGACGATATTATTTTATGTGATAACGGTTCTTTAACTGATCTTTAAACGCATCGCTCGGAGGAGTGAAAGCTACTTACGACTTGTTACGCTCTCTCATTCACAGGGTCGGCCTATTCTGAATGTTAACAGTAACATGGTCATAGGACCATACCATCATCGAGCTAGTTATCTATTTACAATACGTTATCACGCCAAAAAAAAATACTTTTCAGCTAACGAAGCGGGAGGGGAAACTGGTTTAATAACATTAAAGCGTATTTCGCGTATCGATCTATGTTTCAAACGAGTTTACAGCGAAGCAAATAGCATTTTCTGAATAAATATCAGATATTATCGAAAGCAGGGTTTGTTTGTGGAATGGACTCTCAACTTTTGATTAGTTTCCGTTTCGAACATCACCTGTTTCTGAGGCGGGTAACGTTAAGGGACCAGTGGCAGAGTTACAAATTGTATAGACATTATAGACGATGTCTTGTTGAAATCGGATTTAACGGATAAATAAATATAAGTATTGTTAACCCGATTACATTTAGGCTTTTATTATAAAACTCTCCATGTTTGCAACTTCGTTGAAGTGCATATAATTTGTAATCATTCAAAATAGTCAAATGTATTGGCTATATATACGGTGATATTATCGTTGTCTCCGAAATGGAAGTATGCGATTTTTGAATTATTTAAAGTATCAATCACAACGAATAAATGAATTGGAGTGGAAGAGGAAGGAGGAAGGACAACGAATGACAATCAGAATCTTTTAACGACATTTATAAGGGTTTATACTATAAGAAATAATCGTTATAAAGTTATAATTAAGTTTATATATTTCACAACTAGAACAAGTATTTGTGAGTAATAATTAATTAGCAAAATTTGGGCATCTTTAAATGCTTCCATAGTATTATGATTTATGAGTGGTGCGAATGAGTTCTCACTTTGTCCTTTTGTGTGATATGAAATACTTAATATTCATTTTTAGTAAGAGGTAATGCCATGCATTGCATCTGAATTGGACCGGCACGACCGGTGAGGTACCTCACGGTGCATGACATCGTCGTAAAATGGCAGCTATGATATCACTTTTCTTGCGGTTTGTATGTATCTGATGAGCCATAGGGAAAGGATTATAGGAATGCAAACTCATCGCCATGTCAACCACAATTCGATTGTCTATGGGTGTCGGTAGTAGCCAATTCAGG
>JAFELO010002045.1:127820-144407 GCA_017140195.1 Eumaeus atala
TTAATATACATTCGAAGCAACTTGCTTCGTTCGTTTATTTTTTACAATTATAATTAAATATCACTGACAAAGTCGCAATGATTTTGAATACGTAATTATTTCCTATTAAAACTAGCAGGAATAAAAAGAAGGCTTGCTCGCCGCATAACATATATAGTCTATCCAAATTGCCCTCGAATCCATTCCTAAGTAAAAAATGTGTGGAACATTAGTTGCTCTACTATGGCCGCTATTAATGATGGTGATAAAACAGGCAGTTTTTCTGTCTCACATATTCCCTTTCGGTGTATTTTTTAATAAGTTTCATTATTTTGTTTAGAATACATCTGTGCTGGAGAACCACCACTGGCGGTCTGCTATAAGCTGCATAATCGAGAGCGACCTTCTGGGAGATCGTGATATCCGGCACATAGTGGAAAACCAAATTAGTTCTCTCATTTTGGCTACAGACATCACTAGACAGCAAGAATTCCTGACCCAGTTTAAGGTAAGGCCTATATATATACGCACCTAGTTTAGAGATTCTGCCACCCGGAATTACGTCTGTTTACGTATAAGTATTATATATCATGTCAAATACAGCTACACTGCGCGTACCATACAGCGCAGAACAGGCAACAGTTGAGAAGTTGTTGCGGTCACGATCCTCAGCAACAAGAGACCGACAAAGTAGAAGAAAAATCATGCACGCGGTTAGTCTGCGATTATAGGACCCTATTCGCATATATATTTTGAACCAATTTGAACAAACGCAAAACAAATGATAAATATCACATTTTACGCAGGACGACAAGTCCTTGACTCACAAAAGTGGACGTATAGGGCTTGTTGTCGACACTATTAATACAATGTTTCAAGATGCCATTTAAAATCATGTATCGATGAAAATTGTGGAACGAACATTGTGGCTGACGCAAAGTTTAATACGAAACGTCAATTAGTGCACTATTGTGTCGTTATGTCGCGACCCGAACGACAATATCAGAGCGGCCAATGTGCGTCATGTTTCATGATTTGATTTATCGTTTTGATTTCACTTTAATGAAATATTAGGATAGTTTTACGGAAATTCAAAGAATAGAACAGAGCGCTAAGTGAAGTGAAGGTGAAATCTAGTGTTTCGTCGATACCAGGCTTGGAGGCATATTGAGATGTCGTGTACCCTCAGAGAAGCGTTGAATCTCGATTACAGTAAGGATCATGCTTCCCGAGGCCAGAGGGTAAAAATTTAAAGGCTGCCTCGCACTCCTGCACTCGCTGGTATAATAGCTGGAAAAATAGTGATTTAGTTTTACGTTCAATAAACATTCAGAAGCAACATAAAAAATCTATCAAATAAAATTATTTCTTTATTTTGTTATCGTATTTACAACGATTGAATTTATTTAAACTTTCCTTCGATTAAAATCATGGAAATGTATCTTTCAGTTTACTGGATTTCTACTTTTGATCTAAAGTTAAAATGCTTATTTAGATGTTAGCAAGACTTTAGCAAGCCTTGCTGCGTTGCAGCGGAATCGGGCTGGCACGACCGGGGAGGTACCTGTTGCTCACATAATACCGCCGTAAAGTGGCATCTTCAGTGTCGCGTTTCTTGCGATTTGTGAGTAGCTGGTGGCCCATTTCAGAGGGAGGGAGGAGGGCAACGCATCGGCATAGTCATTTTGTGGATGTTCAAGGGCGTCGGCAATCGTAAAAAAGCTCCCATTGCTCGTTTGCCCCTTATTCCATAAAAATAAAATTTACAATCTACTTAATTTCGTTATGATGAATGCGATGCTACAGATTTCACATTTAAGTATTCTTCAGAGATAAAAAATAAATATTATGCTTTCGTTAGCATTGCGCGGACAGAATATTATATATCAAATTAACGTCTACGTCCCGTCATTTCTACCCCATTTTATCTAAGAACAATTGAATACCTATCTGTATAGTGCAACAATAGAATTGTTGGGTTTTAATTAGATTGATATTAATGTTCATTTTGGAAATCTCTAGAAATTGTTTCAAGCATTTAGGCAATCGGATTAGCTTATTGTTTTGACTAATTATTTAGTATAATTTGTTTTTAGTTTGTAATGTCTTAAAATGTTACAATATTTATGGATGCATACCAAATGCGATTCGCCTGTGAGATGACAATAATATCTGTGGACTGGTTCACCACTTTAGTTCGGCCCTATGCTAAGTACGTAATGGCTTGTGTTACAGGTACAGGACAACGGAAACATAGATAATAGTTTTTTTATAAACATAAGAAATTGTACATATTTAAGAGATTTTTATTATATAATCCCAATCTATGTATTAAAGAATATATAAATAATACATAGGATAAACATCCATGACCTGGGCGTTCTACTATACGATATTGGGCTTTAGTCTTTTAAAAAAAATTATTGTATCTAGAAATAATATATTTTATTAATTAATACATGAAATAGCAAGACTGTGATTTAGTAAGACTCCCGAGTAGTATTGAGGTTTAGCTGCGACTGATTGACTCGCCCTCGATCCCGACTGAGGCTCAATCATCCATCATCCTCCTTCCATCCATCACGATGATTTAGCCAATTAGCGTATTAGATTGCTACAACTCTGACAGCGAAATGGTATAACAGTTCCAACCCGCGCCCTCTTGAGCAACATGCACGATTATCGAAGCTATGTCACCATTGCGCCAGCCAGATAATGGTTCCATTACAATACTGTTGACACTTTTCGTTTTCTGTAAGCTCCAACAAAAGGAAAAAAATGTGTGTTACACTACGTATGCGCCTATAATTACGATATATTATTTACACAAAAATAACCTGCAAATCAGTCGAGCAATTCCGGAAGCGCGGTACTAATTTTTTTACATATTTAAAAATGTAGGTTATATACATTATAAAAACAGCCTACATCGTTAGACAAAGGCGTTAGAAAGAATTTATTCACAGGTCTATTAGGTGCTTTGGCTTCTGTGCTCCCTACACGCAGTACACATCTAACGCACAACTTAATTCTATTCTACTTAAGTTCTTATCAGATATGCAAAGTTCATGCCCGTATTAACGACTTGCCTCTATTGGCAGATTAAATGTTAGGCCTCAATAATCATTTGAGACTATTGCAGTTATTACCAATTTTACAGTTTTACTTTACGGGTTATTTTTTTTTAAATATATTAGAAGGGGCAGACGAAAATTTTGAGCCCTTTGGTATTCGGAACACTTTGAGATAAAGAGATGTGTATGTGGATGAGAGGCAAGGACGACTCCCCATGCCTACTCCCCCCCCCAAGGCGCTACACAGAATACGACATTTCCTTATTTCCTCCGGTCTTGCATTTTTACATAGAATACATTATTTTTTATATGGGAAATAATGGGGCAAACAAGAAATCGGGGCCTTTTAACGAGTACGCCCACGAACGCCGCGAACAATATGAGAAATAATGGGCAAACAAGAAATCGGGGATTTTTAACGACTACACGCACGAACACCCGTATAATTTCTATGCTCAGGTGCTGCCCTCTTTTCGTCCTCCCCCTAATGGGCCACCGGTGACTCATAAACCGCACCAAACGTGACACCAGAGATGTCACTTGACGCTGATATTAAGTGAACGAGAGGTCGTCCCGGCCCAATTTAGCTGCAATGCGGCATGGCGTACCTCTAACTGAATTGCATTTTATGATTACAGCTAGGCACTGAATGTGTACATATTTTATGTACCTAACTCACATGGGAATTTAATTATTGCTGTAAAGTATATTCAAATCCTGCATAGAGGGGATAGACAAATAAGGCTGATTTTAGTCTCACGCCGACGGCACACGCACCGTCAGCGCTGATGGCCGAGTTATATGTACTTTTAGGAAGGGTTTCTTTGTTATCATATGGCTATGCGACACCAAAAAACGCGACGCGTTACGACTGAATCGTAAACGACTACAATTTCTGACAGCTGGTTGAGCGGTGATCGTCTCGTTCTCTATTGTTCCGTCTGTTGTCCAGTAGATAATGGACTTATCATTTCATGTTTCTGCCCTCTTCTGTCCGCCTGCATCTCCCAGTCAAACTCAGACTACTTATGGTTGATATTTTAAAAAAAACGGGAAATGTTGAACCTCGACAAAATGATGCCTATGGGATATTTTCGGATAGGCAAATAACATGGAGGTTTCTAAGAATTTGGTTTATAAGTTTCTAAAATTATCTATATTGGTCTGAATTCTTTAATTTTCCACTTAACATAACGTCTGAAAAATGTGTTGTACATGGTTTACACGCGTACATACAGGAATATCTTTACCACTTTGAAAGTGGCCGTAATATCATCCATCATCCTCCTTCCATTTAATTCCATTTAATCTTTCCATTACAAATAAATAAACGGTTAAATGTTTCCTCTTTATAATGTTAGTATAGATTCTTTCGAAAGTCTTCGAACAATACACAGTGTTTATCCTCAAAACAATAAATAGTCTCTTGCGGTTCTCTGGTGTAGAACAGCTATATATATATATATATATATATATATATATATATATTTACGTATATATAGCTGAAGGGGAATTATTTTCACCAGAGAACTTATGTCATGGATCCAGCTGGTAAAAAGTTTAATATGCCTTAAATGATCGACCTCTAGAAACATCTCTGCTAAATATAGGCCCCTCTCAATAAACGAATGAGATGACCCATCTCCGGTGTGCAGATTACTTCGGCTACAGGACAGAAATTATTGTGTCAGTAATTTGACACGACCAATCAGCGATCGGATGTAGCCTCTATGTATCAAAATCTATATAAATGTCTCCATTTCACTAGTGTCAATTGTCAAAGAAATAATTGTATTAATAATAATATTTTAACCTGAACGAGTCCGGTACGTCCATGTTATGATTATTCAAATTATTCCGTTTAATGAAATTAAATATTATTATAATACAATATGAACTATTATTATGTTCTATTAGAGACTTAGCCATGATTCGAAATTCCTATCGGTAATATTTATAATTACTTTAATGATATTGTTTATGAGTCTACCGTGAATAGATTGTGGTTTCAGCAGTAAACGAAAATAAAATTTACTGTTACCTTTAGAGATATTGTATGTAATCTTATAATGATAATAATGTTATTCTTTGTTTTCTCTATAAGTACATAGTTTACTCAATATGTGCAATTGTAAGCGGGTTACGCAGAAGCGTTATTCTCGTTCACCGCATCACCGATTGGGATATTCGGAGACTCGAAAAAAAAAACACAAATCTCGACAGAAAAGTCTTACCTTAATGCAGGTTTTAACAGAGCATGCAATCAAGAAGTACATCCGGGGTCGTTCTGGCCCAACTCTCTTGCAAAAAATTTAACCAAGCTTTATATATAGAGACAACCAATTAACTTCCAGAAACTAAGCCGTATTTATTAGGAAACATAAGGGAGAAGATCACGGGAATGAACACCAAAATAACACCATAACGGGAGTCTGCAGCCTTGACACATGCTAAAAATGGGGCTGAATGGAGGTGTTTAGTCAGTGTCTCCGTGAAGGCCTTCCAGGATGGGCATGACCTTTAGTAATGAAGATTATGACTGAGAAGTAGAAAAGGAATATATAAAAATAAACGTCTAAAGTCGACCCATTAGAACCTACGTCGCGACATACGTGTATGACACATAACTCAATTTCAGGTCAGAATAAAATAAGTGTAACGTCAAAATAAATGAACATAACACTGCGCTATGCTTGTTAAAAGTTGTTGCAAGGGAAGTTTTAACGAGATCCGTTATAAGTGACGGCTGGGAAAGTGACATTTGAGGTGCATAAAGTATTTACGAAGTAAATGGAAGTACAAGTACTTTTCGATGTGTACACGGAGCCCCATGAAAGATATTTGAATTACTTTTGTTCGATATACTAAAAGTGATAAAGGTCGCAAAGGCTCGCAGCGCAGCTTGAGTTGCGGTGACTGAACAATCATGTTAGGCGACGCCTGGCAAGAATATTATCCGAATGAAGAAAAAACGAAAGACACCTCTTTCGTTTTTTCTTCGCATACTTTAAAAAAAGTGTGCCTATAAATCGGTGTTAGTTACCATACATTACATAACTAAAACTTATGTCGAACCAAACAATTGGTTTATTCGGAATTTATTTGAAAATATTACTAATGTATGTATTATTTGATAGTATTACTTATTGTGCGTCTATAGGTATTTCTGTTTTGCATTGTTTTGTGTAATCTTTTGTTCACTGTCGTATTTCTTTTGGGTTGTGGCTGCGGTGTTTCTTTTAAGGCTTTTTTTTTCGGAGGGACCTACTACTGATTGGCGGCACTTGGCCAGCCCTAACAGTTTCCCGCAGATGGGAAGAAGCAAACCGGAATTTTAGTGGACATTATCCTATCGTGGATATTTTTGGGACCGAAAAGGGGGGAGCGGTCCCCCTCCCCACGCTAGTGGGACGGCGCGCGCACGATGCCGTTTAATGTTATGGGACGTGTTTAGGAAAAGTTGAGCTCGTCTTTCGGTTTGGCTTGTCAGAGGAGGCCGGCCTCCTCCCCCATCCTCTGACGGGTGGGGTCGATTTGCGCTTCAAATCGGCTAAAAGCCGTGATAATTATTTAATTTTTATTTTTAGAGCTCTCTTCGTTTAAGGCTTCCCGAGTTATTTAAATGGGCTGTTATTGGTATTGGCTAACTCTTCGTTAGTTAGACCTAAACGACCTGTATAATTTAAACAGTAGTTCTTAAGTTTACTTTCAAGTCTTTCATCTATATTACGTGTGGGCACTTGTTAGACTGTAAAATGCCTATTTGACTCAGTAACAATAATTGTGAGAGAAAGCCCATTCCACATACCACTATGAGGAATACACAAAATAATGCAGATACAAGTGTACTGTTAAATAAAATTGCAATTAAGGGATATATACGTAATCTCTATTCGTATTAGCAATGGATTTCCTACTCATCTACTATCACTACGTAGCCATACCGTATATGCAGTTATAACAACGACACATCATCACAACAGTGCCCTAACGGGGTAGGCAGAGACAACGGAGCGCCACATGTCACGATCCTTAAATACCTGCCTGGCCTTCTACTCTTTCATAACTCTCTTCATACAAACACGCCGGTTGCGAAGACTCCGAACACCACCTTCGGACAGTACCCGACCAATCTGATCGTGGTATGTTAGTCTGGGTCTTCCCCGGCACCTACATCCGTTTGTACATACATGCATTTTTTAATAATACATAGTTAATGTCATATTTATCATTGTATGGCACAATTACTTACTTACGTTCAAAATGTACTGCATAAGTTCATAAGCCAGTAGTCTACGGCCAACCATTTCAGCATCGTTTCAAAAAGTTTGAATTATAGAAAAAGTTGACTACACTGATGAAAGTACCTTTACCAGTGCTCGTATTATAAACCGAAACCAACTGTCGGACAAAGCGACACTTGTGCTTTAAAACACTATTCTAGTTTTGCGTGCACCGAAATGTGGTCTCCATTGTAATACGTTTTTGTTGCATTAAAATGCAGGAAACATTTTGAGCAAATATTCAACCACGGCCTCAGCTAGATCAATTTATTTTTATTTAATGTTAATGGTTGCGGTGGCAATAAATTTAACGGCGACGGTTATATTCATTAAATATACTCTTTATTTAACAACACTATAGCCACCATTGATTTGGTTAAATCCTCGTGGCATACTAAACGTATGGGAGCCTACTTTAGGAGTTAACGCTATGGGAAGTAGATAAGAATGGAATATTTAATCTCATCATTCAATATACTATAACAATTCGCATTTTATTAACCAATATTAATGTGATCCATTGAGTTTGTGCATGATAAATTAGTTCTCAAACTTTTTATTCCAGTTATATTATAATACTATATATCAATCGTATTATTAGTCTTACTAAATATAATATTATTAGAAAACCGGATAAGAGTTAGTCAGACTCGTCTATGAAGTGTTCCGTACCAGCAACTTCAATTTTGTTCAAACCAATTTTCGTTTGAGGTTTTTATTGAATCTATTACGTTATTTATTAGTTTATTAGTTCCAAGATTAGAGCCCTTTCTCTTTTTACCACCCTAGACGCGAATATCTCACAATGTATTAGCATAATCAAAATTTGTTTAAAAGCCTCCAGCTCAATCAAAAAAACCTATTCAACATACGGCTATGCTCTCTCAAATCATCCTGCGGTTACATGTAGGTTGAATGCCACTTACTCATTAAAATTTTCAAAATTTATTACGCCATTTTGTAGCAGTTCATAAAATACACCATGCCTTCTAAATTCCAAACATCCAGTATCCGAAATCTATGAGTAAGACGTCTGTGATATACGAACAGAAAGACATGTTCTTTTGACGAAAAAAAATGGACACGACAAAAAATTTAACCCTTGGAAACTAACACTTTAAAACAAGAAATAATTTTTGTGTCATTTACCTACGGAATCCTAAAAAGGATCCATAGAATAAGTGAGACGGTATCTTACTATCTACTAAACATTATTACATTTACGGGATTTTGTCTAAAGTTTAACGTCAACACTTACTCGCCATTTCGTTAGCTTTACATTCACATAGAAATAGAACGAGCGTACGTAACACTTTAGAGAACCAAATATCATCCGCGTAGTATAATGTATAGGCATCACAAACGAAATCTTGCGCATTCATAACATTATTAAAGTTTATAAAATATGCACAATTTTAATAATGTCTATACCCCTAATGTTACAAATGCGAAAGTTTGCAATAGTGTTTCACGCAGAAACAGTTTGACAGTTCTACATTCATTTTGCACACATATGAAAATCTGGGTAGATTCGAATATACATGAAAAGTCATTATCAACAATTAAATCATTTTTTTGGGCAATGGAACAAGTGTTTAAGTCTACCGCCGCTCATAGATAGCAAGCCTGCGCGTCTTGCAGATACCTTGCATTTTTTGGATCGGAAATACTTTAGAATGATTTATTAGATGGAACCGACTATGGACCACTATGTCAAACACGTACTATAAGTACGCGGTAAGATTTGATTTGCGATCTGCATTGAATCCGCTCTATTATATATCTCGCATATGTACGTAAATGGGGGTGTGGAACATTGGAATTGTCCCGATATCCGAAAGTGGAATTCTGCTACTGGTAGGTAATAAAAATGGATCGAGCTTTTCGAAAAGAACTTAAACAAACGCACAATCGGATTATAACTAAAGACGTTGCGGGTAGTACCTTCTCCAAATGTGGTGGGACCTTCA
Source organism: Eumaeus atala (assembly GCA_017140195.1). Taxonomy (NCBI): domain Eukaryota; kingdom Metazoa; phylum Arthropoda; class Insecta; order Lepidoptera; family Lycaenidae; genus Eumaeus; species Eumaeus atala. Next base: position 137,127 of record JAFELO010002045.1, read on the forward strand.
CCTTGTAAATTGCGGACGACGGGCTGGAGAGAATCACTGCTTTGCCCTATTCAACTTCGAGACTAGCTTAGCATTCATGTTCAAATGATCGCTTGACGAAATGGCGTCACCATGTATTATGACATTAGCTCAGGCCGATAGGGATGTCTGTTTAAAGGGAAGAAATACGGCGAAGCACGAAATTTTCGGTTACCGCAATACGTCGGTACTTGCATGGATCGAAACGGTCGGCTCTTTTTTTCAATAGGTTGTACTAAATCTGTCATATCTATCTATCTTTATCACGTGTTATTGGAGTGTGCACGGAACGAACCTCAACGTCGGGCACTGATATGGATCAGGAGTGAGGTGGGCGTCTGCAACAGTGCCTTATCAACGTCGGGCACTGATATGGATCAGGAGTGACGTGGGCGTCTGCAACAGTGCCTTATCAACGTCGGGCACTGATATGGATCAGGAGTGAGGTGGGCGTCTGCAGCAGTGCCTTATCCGCACCCGGCTCCCGCCGGGCTGGGGTCCTAGAGCAGCTGTACATCTTGTTCATGGAAAAATTGAATTGTACATGACTGTTACATTATTTATGATGGTGTCATATATTACATTATTTGGTTTTGCAGTTCACTAGATTCATATTTTATGCAACATTATGAGTTTCGTTTCGATACATTTCTTGATTAAGTTATTATCTAATGTATAAATATGATGTTATGCTCCTATGGGAGTGACATTATCAATTTAACAAAACGCCTCGAAATGACACCCACATTGTACCAGTATCGTTAAAATCACAAAACTCCGGTGCCAACAGAAAAGCACATTTTCTCATGTCACGATCGTTGCGATGCAATCTTCACATTAGAGAAGCTTGTCCACAAACGATTATTTATGCAAACAAAAATGACACTGATTGATTTAATTAAAACATTTATAAAAACCATTGGAACACTGTTACATTAATCTAACTTCGGTTCAAGGTCTGACAGGAGAATAATCAATAAATTTCAAATATATTATTTCTTTTATTTTATTGACGTAAGCCTAATTTATTAAGTTAAAACAGCAGTAGCGTACCAATAAATAAGTACTCGTAAAAAAGCATAACCGACAACGTTATATAATTCATGTAAACGTTGACTTAACGCATTAATACACAAAAGCGTTAATTTTCCAGCTTCCAAGTAACTGAAGAATATTAATTCATTTGTTTTTCATGAAGGTTACAAATCAACGTCATCGGTTTTAAGTTTCAATACATTTATGAATCTACTTGACGCGTAGACATTTTCACGCTTTACATGGATAATAAATTAACAATTCGTTCATTTACAAAATATTCACATTGTTTGTATAACTTGTTGTTTCACGCCATGTGTGTAAAAGTAGTTGTGGAAATACTATAGTGGCCCAGTAATTACATAGATAAACTATTTTAGCACTCTGTGATGTGACTGACGATAAATCCGTATTTAATTCTCGTTGTAGCGTGTGTTATAGTATCACTTTATTCTTCAGTATTGAAAATTGTAGAAGTTTAATATCTCTTTGCTTTATTGTTATGGTGCAGTAAGTGTAAAGGCGTACTGAATTGCAGCGAATTGGGCCGGCACCATGGAAAGATCCATCCTGCTCACATGATACAGCCGCCACGTGCCAAGGCTTGTAAGATTTCGGTGGTACATTGGTCCCTCCAATGTGTCACTGGAAACACGTGGAGGGAAAGAAGGCTGCGCAACTCGCATAAAAATCATGAAGATGTCTTATAGCTAATCACCATAAGGCACCGACTGCTCATTTTTCTCCTAATACTAGAAAAAGTGGAATCAATATATTGTAAGCTTTGATCAAATAATACGACATTATCGGAGATTGTATGAGAAAAATTAGCTGCCGGATTAACAGGCTTTTACGTCACATTGACTTCCGATTTAGCAAAGCTACTCATTTCATGAACCTACCTTTCGCTCGCGTGTGACCAGTACTCATAGAGTAATGGTTACATGGGGACACCTCATGGGTCAGTGTATAGGAGGAAAATTCATTTACATAACCATTAAGTGTGTGGATATTAATAGTCCTTAAATGGCTTGAATTGCTACGGCATATACCGTTTGTCATAGACCTTAAACCTACTATTTCTCTATAACCCGGTCGGACGCAAATGTAACCATTAACTGAATGTATGTTAATAGGCGTCGCTAGTCATCGTGGCTTCGATTTTTCGTTTATCCTACTGTAACTCCGATCCGCACATAACCTTCGCTCCGAAAACTTCATGTGACCAACCGTTAGCTTAAATTAAAACAAATATAGTTGAACTCTTAAAGTATTTCCCGATATTGTTGGTAACAGTCCAAATTCCAAATACAAAAGATAACGTCCGCAGTCATGTCATGTCTACTATTGTGAGTATCCCTTTGTAGAAAATCATATCCATTTCAATATTAATGTTATTGAATGTTTCCTCCATTTGTATGGAAACTAATTTGTTAGTAGATAAAGTTATGATATTATACATTTGGTTACTCTAACTATTACTATTAGAAAATTGTTGTTTGTATTTGTGCACTTTGCATGTTGCAAAGGAATATTAAAAATTGAAAATGTTCAGTAAATATTTCAAAGGATACGCTCCATCATTGTTAACTTGCGTCGGTCTAAACCCAATACGATCCTCGATTTGCCTACCTCAAAGAATATCACCGTACCGGTTTGATGTTCTGAGACTACCAAGAGGGAGTTTTTTACCCGGCAGTGGGTGAAAGGGTGGACACCCCCGCTTGGCTTGATCCTCTCTAGGAGCAAATCCATCAGCGCTCCCTCTGTTTCCCTGGCCATGATAAGTTCATTTAGCTATTACAAACACTCTGAAGGAGTGAGGGGCGTGGTTCATGTTCCAAAACTTTCCACTCCTAAACCTCGTTTAGTTTTAAACTTATATCCGTCAGAATAATAATTTTGCAGTTATAGAACTTTACCCTCGAGTACAGTTTTATAGAAGCGAAATTACGTTTCAGTTAGTAACATTAAATAAACTCTAATGTGCGCTGAGTGATCCAATAGCCAATTAAAAATGTTTTACTAATATAATAGATTTGTAATCGGAAGAACATTTTGCAATCGCATATATATATCTGAATTTTCAGGTATTCATGTCAACGAATATATTTATTTTCATATCCAGGCCGCGAACATTCCATCGTATATTTCTTATGTAAACGCAAAAGTGTGCCAGTGATTAGTTTCAAAGGTCTAAGAGATTGTTAAAATGAAATCAAGATTTTTTTAAATAATTAATGGTATTAATGAGTATCTGGTTATACATGCTAACCAGATACATATTAATACCATTAATTATTTCCCTTCTATTTTGTTTGAACTTTCAACACAAATAAACTAAAATCGTTCTTTTTAGCTTATACCTAGTATAAGTATCCAAAACTCTTAAATATTCCCACAACTTTACTATAACTAACTAACTACTAACTAACTAAACGAATAAGAAATTTAATTTAGGAGACGAAATTTACATTTCTAAAAACTTTATGATAGTAGGACGCATGTCATGCATCCAGTTACTCGCAATCTGCATGACACGTGAAGGCATAATTATCAGTGTTAAGCGGTATAATTTGAGTGAAAGATACTTTCTCGGTTGTACCTGCCCTATTCGGCGGAACGCAGCATGCCATTACCTATTAAATGTATTAAATTGACACGAACACTAGTTCCAGATAGACTCCCTTAACTGAACCGACTTCACCAATTTTCTTCTCATTACATTCGTTGCGGGTCCAAAACCAGTTTTAGGGTCTCAAACCAGTTTTAAATATTTACTCGGCCTCCCTTTGGCCATACCACAGGGTTATAGTGGTTGCCATTGTACGATCCTGGCAGAACAGCAGTAGCAGCGATTTGATCGATTTGTAGACCAGGCCAATAGTCATCATCATCATCATGGTCACCAGCTCGACGACGTCCACTGCTGGACATAGGCCTCCGCCATAAGGCACCATAGGTCACTGTCACGAGCCACTTGAATCCAGCGGCTCACCGCCACCTTCACCAACTCGTCAGTCCACCGGGTAGGAGGCTGTCCAAGACTCGTCTCCCGGTGCGGGGCAATAGTCAAGGAGTCGAAAATTAGTGAGGCGGCTAAAATATGAATTGAAACCCGAACACGCGATTGTAAATTATTGCAGTCTATCGGTGCAATGATTTGTATCTCGGTTGAGGTGAACAGGTTTAGTGAACTTTGTCTATTGTGTATGTATTTATTTATCGTGTTCGAATTGGATTATACACTAATGGTGGTGATGTTTATATGACAACGACTAGTGAGGTGTCACGGCTGATCGTGCGTAATGACGATGTGATACAAAAACGAATATTAATTAGATACGTAACCGCATGTGTTCTATGTGCGAAACCGCAATGTGCAGTGTTTGTGTTTGTATGTTTAAGGTTGTTGTTGGCATATTTACTTGCTGACTGATACCCGCGACATCGTCAGTTTAACATTGTAACCTGATGATGTGGTTTTTGATACAAACTATTGTAGTCTTTAGCGAGTATATTATTGAAAAAAGAAAGTTGCTACCCTTCTATAGACTCAGATCTTTCTTTATCTTACCAAATTCTATATACACACCAAATTTCAACAAAAATGGCCGTTTGACCGCGATCACATAACGTTTACATTGGAATTTATAAAGTTACTGTAACTTGCTAACAATAATAAGAAGTACCTGAATACATAAATTTAAAAAAACACCATATTAATGTTTCATTAGTGGGTCTCTCGCTAAACATCGCGTTTATTTCATAGATTTTATTCGGAATCATGAAACCTACGACAGGTTTTGTTTCAAATTCATTTCATTGTAACTGTAGATCACATTGATCTCCAAAACGATGAAAGCTTCCTAAGCGAATTTTTTATAAACTTTAATAGTTCGCAGTTGGTCGATAAGAATTTACTGTGCGGCCGACTTATCCGCTCAGTATGAAAAACGGAACTACAGCTACTAACTAGACCCGGTTTCTTTCTCCAAATGGAGACGCCACTGAGAGGACTACGGGGCTCCGATTCCTTGGGCTGCAAACTCGTGGGGTACACCGCGCCCACGGTGTTGGAGAACCCGCAAAACAGAAGGCTATAAAATCATAAAAATGTATTCTAAGACTTGTAGGCTTAAGTTCTTGTTGGTTTTCTTGCTTGTGTAGCCGCCAAGACTTAAGTCTATAAGGCTAACTAAGCACAAGTCATGACTAGCCGGATAAAGCCACAATGTAAACTTTTAGCTTTTTGAACTAAAGTGACTCGAGATTGCGCACAATCTATAATATAAATGCAATTTTTCATAAGAATACGTTACACTAACACTTATCTATACACCTAGATCGAATTTACCATTAAAAGACGTTAAAAATTATTTTTTGTATGTCTGTCTTCAATATTGTTTGAGACGTTTCGTAGAAACCTACCAGAAAAATTATATACAAATATACGATACAATGGTGTAGTCATGCAGATGCGTTGTTCTCATAGCTGTCACTTCCGAAGCTCACGTCGATACAATGTGTTCCATCCAATTCAGCTGTAATGCGGCATGGCACTACCTCGTACTACAGAGATTTTTAAATTGTAATATATAATATAATAAAGAATTCTTAAAAAGATAGAGAAAAGAACTTTCTCTAAATCTTCCTCATATGAAACCCTGTGTGTGTGTGTGTGTGTGTGTGTGTGTGTGTGTGTGTGTGTGTGTGCGTGCGTGCGTGCGTGCGTGCGTGCGTGCGTGCGTGCGTGCGTGCGTGCGTGCGTGCGTGCGTGCGTGCGTGCGTTTATTTTTATCTATCTTCTATATAAATAAACATTGGGGACAGCAAGTTGTTAACAAAAATGGCATGAGAAGATGTCACAGTAAACTGCCACACCTATATGTATCTGACTAGTTACATCACACGGGTGACACTTTTCCCCATTTTTCTTGAAAGCACCATTAATCAGTGGAGCCGGCTTTCTAGTTCACGGCCTACATCGCACAAGAAAGTATTAATCATAGTCATGTATTGCGATTTACACCCGTTCTGCAAAACAGATATGGTTCTGAAAAGACTTAAAACATGGCCTAATAAAAGGTGTACTTCTAATTTATTGGTGACGTGTATTGCGTTTAATCCCAAACGTTAACAACAATAACAAAGGATGACTTTGGTCATTGCTGTTACCACTTTGGATAAAAAATATAACCCCAAAACAATTTAAGTGACAAGCTCAATAAATATACTTTTTAATTTTCACTTTATTTATTTGTGGGTATATTACCCACAAATTACGAAATTTTGTAAAATTTTACCCTTTCACATCCCAAATATATTGTAATACTTTTGGTGAACTTAATTATTGGAGAAACGATGAAATGACGAAAAACAAGACGCTACGCCTTGATTCAACGCCAGTGTGAGTTGAGCCTTAGTAAACGTTACGTCCTGACGAATTACTTGATACTGTTTTATAGAACAGGTGGCAACCGAACAGACGTCCGCATATATATAGATTATGCAGACACATTGCGTTTCTTTTATCCTTCTTCAACGGAATATCTGGAATCTTACAAACCGCATGATATATAATAATCAAATCGGTATCACGTGAGCGAGATGTGACACGCACGTGCTGGTACGATTTACCAGTAATGCAGCAACACCATCAACAAGTTATATAAGAGTATGTTATATTTACTATGTTCTTACATAAATACAGTACATGTGTTATATAATGTGAGCGTTGCAAAAGGTCTGTGTCATCATAGGTCCTGTTCCAGGCCGGCAAAGTTAAATTGCGCTGCCCCATTGGATATAAACTTTAATTTCCAATAGGTCTTGTTCGTAATTGCCTGGTTGAATGATGAACTAATACGACTCGACTCTTGTGTGTTAATTTACACTATCGTGCGTATGTCGTAAGCGAAATACCACTAAATGTTTAGTCACGAAATATCTGAAATTCTACAAACAAGTTTAGCAGGTAGACATAGCCGTTCAAGGAATTAATTTTAAATAATGAAATTAAGGAGAGAAAAAGGTGATGTTAGAGCAGAAACAAATTTGGCATTTGGACGGTACGGCTCTGGTTCGAATTAGAAAGCAAGTTTAGGTTCGTTTACATCGTCTCCTAAGTTCCCATGGGGTACTTGACAACGAAAAAGATCTTTCTACATCATCCTATTCGCTCTGTCGGTCCAGGTGCCCCTGAACCTACTAAGATTACCACGGCTG